>QLSS01000259.1:155881-172561 GCA_024372645.1 Trichomalopsis sarcophagae
CTCTCTCTCTCTCTCTCTCTCTCTCTCTCTCTCTCTCTCTCTCTCTCTCTCGCTTAGGCCAAGCAATAGAGCTAAAAATCATAGGTTTTTTGACAAAAATGTTAACAGCAAACCAACTACGCCATCACGTGCAGGGCAGTCCGTACATTATTCCCACTATGTTTTGGACAAAAAAATTTCATTTTTTAATTTGTTATAAACAATTATCTGCAAAAATTGCTTTTTTTTTAGTTTCTTGCTTGTAAAATCGAAAGGATTGAAGCAATCTTAATGGTATAAATGGCTGAATTGTAGAGAATTGAATTACGAATAGAATGAGAGGTCGGTCGACCCGATCGGATAATTAGAACCGGAGAAACGTCGGGAAACCCGGTAAATTTAATGTTTTCTTTAAAAATTCACAACTTGGCCATTTTTGAATATTAAGAACTCAAATTTTGCACACTGGCAGCTATTTATATGTACTTTATGTGTGCAAAAGCTGTACTTGATCAGATTAAAAGTTTTCGCACAATTCCCATTTCAATTTTTTTTAGCTATTTTTTCGCCGAGGGCTGCTTGCTCCTGAGATTATCCAATTGAAATTTAAAATATGGATTTAGAAACTAGACAAGAGTAGCAACAACAACACGTATATTCCAGTTTTTCGATAAAATGCGTTTAAGTGGGTGAAACGGAGTCTTGAATATGAGCGTAAAGGACCGTGCGCGCAAAATCGGTTGAGTGGTGGGGGCGACGCTGTCGGCCGAGGGGAAGAGTATATATAGTAATACATGCGCGCTACGCGCGCTGTATAATTCTTTATATTACGTTATTTCAGCATCTACTGCAGCTATTTCATTCATTTTTTTTTGATTCTGGGGTATATTAACCCGAGGAAGCCGATTTTTGACTCAGATTTCACAAATGATGGAAGGATACGCAGGAATTGTATGTTTTTTGCTAAGCGTTGTTATATTTGAAAGATGTATAAACGGATAGAAGATTTTTTATTTAAGAATAAAGTAATTAATTATCTATTCATAAAAATTGTTTATAACAAATTAAAAAATGAAATTTTTTTGTCCAAAACATAGTGGAAATAATGTACGGACTGCCCTGCACGTGATGGCGTAGTTGGTTTGCTGTTAACATTTTTGTCAAAAAACCTATGATTTTTAGCTCTATTGCTTGGCCTATCTCTCTCTCTCTCTCTCTCTCTCTCTCTCTCTCTCTCTCTCTCTCTCTCTTACCTGTTAGACTCCGAGCTGAACAGATGTACTGCCGACTCGTGGCTTACGCCACTTACTTTCAAAAATATATTTACAATTATTATTAACCTCACAGTGTCTTTATTTATCTACCACCCCAACATGGTAGCAGTCCATGGTTAGTATGTTTGAATTTATTCCTATACGAACCTTCTGGGAGGTATAGAAATACTTATAAAAAGTGAGGTTAGAAGAAGAACCACGTGGAAAAGTAGTTAACGATTACTGTCAACAAAGTGTTGACAGTAATCGTAAAGACAAGAGCATATAAGCAAAAAAAGTAATTAAGAAAAAGAACGAAATAATAGTAGATTTACTAACTGAATACTAACTGAAGAACTAGACCCATATCACTAACTTGAGACGTTGCAAAAATTTTTGAAAAAATAATATACCTTAGACTATATAGTTTTATCATCAAGCACAAAATAATTTCAAATAAACAATTTGGTTTTATGAGAATGAGAGGAACAAAAGGTGCTCTAAATTGTCTAACAAATATTATAGACTTATATAGAAATCTAGATAAAAGTAAACCAATTTTGACAGCGTTTCTAGACCTGGCAAAAGCCTTTGATACAGTAGATCATAATATACTGTTAGATAATTAGAAAGATATGGTGTAAGAGGAAACGCGTTAAAATTGCTGACCAGCTATCTATCCGATAGGAAACAATGTGTCAAAATAAATAACTACAAAAGTGAGTACAAAGAAATTACTATAGGAGTGCCACAAGGAACCATTCTTGGCCCTCTATTTTTTATATTATATGTTAATGACCTATTGATAGATATGCAAAACGACACTATATTATCCTATGCAGATGACACTGTCATCATTTCATGTAATAACACGTGGTCAGCTGCACAGGATAGGTTAAATGAGTATCTCCGTAAGGTTGCAATATGGCTGAACCTGAATAAATTGTCAGTTAATGTAAGCAAAACCGTATATATTGCATAGGGCAATTACTGTGATAGTGTGCCTAGCACCCTAAATGTTAAAATTGGTGATAATGTTATAAATAGAGTTAATAGTCATAAATATTTAGGCTTAATAATATACTATAACATGAAGTGGAATAAACACATTAATCATATAATAAAGTCAACGAGATACTTAATTTTTATCTTTGCAAAACTAAATAAATTTATGGATAGTAAAACGTTAATGTTGTTGTACTATGCTTTTTTTCAAAGTATAGTTGGCTATGGTATAATCACCTGGGGTAGGGCCCATTTAAGCAATTATAACAATTGCTTAAATCTGATTCAAAACATACAAAAGAAAATACTTCGAATTATAAATAAAAATTGTTTTACAATTGAGAAACAACCACTACCTATAAGGCAAATGTTTGAACTAGAATGTATACTATATTATTATAGCAACTTAAGAGATAAATCTATAAGTAGTGCAAATAAAACAGGTAATAAGAATCTATCGTTGCCAAAGATCTCTAAAACAATAAGTAAAAAAAGCAGCTATAAAGGTCTTTAACTCTATGTCGAATGATCTCAAAAACCTACAAATAAGAGCAGTCTCTATTAAGAGAAAATTAAAAATGTTCATCGGGAAGATTTATTTTGGATGTTTACGTTTATGTTAATATTCTAAAATTTTAAGGGATAAAGGTAGGAAGGCATGATAGCATTGTTTGCAACATCATGGCTCTTTGTTGTTTTTTTAGTTTTTAAGTTAGATGTAAGTTTTTTTTGTATGCCATCCCTATGTAAAGGCAACTTGTTTGCCTCTATAGGATGCCTATCAAAGGCATATGTATATGGTATTAAATAAATAAATAAATACATAAATAAGAGTTGAAGAAGGAGAAGAAATGGCTAAACCAGCAATAATTGAAGATATTATGGCACCAGTGTTCGATGGTGTAAATTATGCAAGCTGGAAAATAAGACTAATGATCCTATTAGAATACAAAAAGTGTTAAGATACAGCAATCAGAGAAATGACGTAAGATAAAAAAAAAGAACAAGGCCCAATGGAAAAAGATTGACCTCAAAGCAAGAACAATAATAATAAGTTCAATTTCGGATAAACAATTAGAGTATGTTGGTGAATGCACAACGGATCTTGAAATGATACAAAAATTCGATAAGATGTATCTGCCACAGTCTACAGCCCTGCAAATAATATGCAGAAGTAAAATTGAGGTAATTAAACTGAATAACTAAATCAGTTGAAGATTTTTTTGTAGAATTTGAAAAAGTTACAAACGAGTTCAAAACGGCTGGTGGTAAACTACAAGATACTACAAAGTTGAGATATTTAATCAGAGCCTTGCCACCAAGCTGAAGCTACATCGAGATTTTATAGATGTTATCTCAGAGGATCAAAGGACAGTAGACTACGTCAAGTCAAAGATCGAGGAGAAAAATATGACTCAACCAGAGTCTAATAATAAAACCAACGTCAGTACCTTTGCGGTACAAATCCAAGGAAAATGCTATACATGTGGTGAAACCGGTCACCACAGTAGACAATGCACGAAACCACAGCAGCAGATCAACCGGGGAAGAGGTGCTCACTCAAGCCAAAATCAACGAGGTAATCAACGAGGCTACAGCAAAGGCTACAACAGAGGCTCTAACAGAGGAAACTACTGAGGTCGTTAACGAGTTAGAAGACAAGGTCAACCCAGAGGCGAGTCTTCAGGCCAACAACAGGGCGACTACACATCCGAAGCATGGCTGACACAGGTCTGCAATTCAGAGGTAAATCAGGTAACTTGCGTTAAATAATAGTAGCAAAAATTTAGAAAAAATAAATTGGATTCTTGATAGTACAGACCACATGGTAGATAACGATAAATTCTTTGATCAATTCACACGTTTAAAAGAGCCTATTGAAGTAAAATTACCAGATGGTAAAAATTTGAAAGCTACTAAAATCGGAACTGTAAAATTATTTTTCAAAAATTAATATAATGTAAAACAAGTAGAAGTCAAAAATGTTTATTATGTTCAAGGTATCAGACAAAATATATTGAATTTAGCAAAAGTCACTGAAAATTATACAGCAGTAGCCAAAAATCATGATGCCAAAATTTACAATAAACGTAGAGAATCAATAGCAGTTGCTAATAAAAAAGACCATCTATATTTCAAGAAAAGCTTCGTAGTTAAAAAAAGTACTAAATCGATGTATGTTAATTCGGTCAAACTGACTAATAAAGAGAAATGGCATAGGGCACTTGGCCATAATTAAATTAGGTAAGGATAAACTGAACCCTCTTCAGGTTAATAATGTCATTTATCAAGTTAGTTGTGGTGACTGTCCGGCATCATATGTTGGTCTCACTACACGTAAATGTAATAGAATGGAGGACACACATAAACTAGTTCACATATACAAACACACGTTAGATACACTTGAACACAATATTAACCAATAATTTATTGTCGCTTGTTTTGTCTGTGCTGTACCTACCTTTTCCAATACTGTAGCTACCTTCCCATTTCCTTTCTTTCATACTTCCTTGTTTTTCATTTGATTTTGCACTCGACAGTCTAGTTTGTAGATCGATAGCGATCGGACGCTCTCAATCTTCGTTCCGATGCTACCATCTACCCTTGCGGTTACATGTTGGTGAGTTAGCTTAAGCTGTTTCAGTGTTTCATGGTTCCCTTTTCAAGTTTTTAATTAAATAATTTTTTTTTTTTTCATTAGACATCCTTTCCGTTCCGCAAATTTTACCCCTAGACTCAGTTGATCGGCGAACCTTGTTTGTTGTAAGTGAGTTTAAGTTGCTTGGTTTTTAGTTTTTTTAGTTCTTTTAATCTGTTTGTATGAGATTGTTTTGTCATTACATATGTGCCCTCTTTTTTTATTCTTGTAACCCCGATGAGGAACATATAAAATGAAAGAAAAGTAAATATTATTACTCAACATCTTTAAATGTAATACATGAGGGGGTTACATGATTCTAAAAATGATCTAAAAATCATCTGCTAATCAAATACGAAATTGACACGCCTTTTCCGTTGAAAATCACCTAGAAATCGTCTGATTTTCAGTGAAACTTTTTCACTAGGTAGCTGTAACTTCTGATACTGTGGATCATCGAATACTGCTAAATAAGTTAGAGATATGGTGTAAGGGGCAGTGCATTAAAATCGTTAGTGAACTATCTATCTAATAGGAAACAATGCGTAAAGATACTCATTTGTAAAAGTGGCTATAAAGAAAAAGCTATTGAAACTCCACAAGGGAGCAAATTAAGACTATTATTCTTTATAATATAGGTTAATGATCTATTGATAGATATGCAGCAGGATACCATCATGTACTATGCGGACACTGTCATCATTTCGAGTGATGACCAGTGGTCCTCTGCTCAAGATAAGATGAATGTTTATTAAAATTAAGTTGCAAAATGGCTTGCGCTAAACAAACAATTTTAACATGTAAACAAAACTGTGTATATTACATATGGAAACTATTGTAATAGTGTGCTGGACTATTCGCATAAAATAAACAGTAATAATGTTATTAAGAGAGTAGAAAGCCATAAATACTTAGAACTACTTTACGATTTCAATATGCGTTCGAATAAACATATTGATTCCTTTGTAAAAAACACTATATATCTGATTTTTATGTTTGCTAAAATCAGGAGTATTATGGATAGAAAAACGCTTTTGATTATTTATCACCCTGGTAGAAAATTAACGAGTGAAAACCGTTAAAAACTTAAGTTTAGTTGACCATTATTATCAAATTTGTATGTAAAAAAATAAAGCAAAATGTTGCTAATATTTTAGTGATGCGTGTATATTATACCAACACAGTATTATTTTTAAGTTAAAAATTGTTTTTTCTTGCATTAAAACATTTGCATGCTTTATTACAAATATTTGGATTTTTCACGATTGCAAAATATTTTTCGATAATTCTGGATTGTAACAGTCATTTGACAAATTTCAAGCAAATGTTCTGTTTTATCTTGAGTTAATGTGTATATTTATGTATTTATAATGTTTAAACTCTTATTTATTTAAATTGTTAACCACAACTTAGCTGAGTGGCCCAAAACTTATTTAGTTTATTAACCGTTAACATTTCTACCAGGGCACGCTTTTTTCCAAAGCTTTGTTGGGTATAATATAATTGCATGGGGAGGAGCCTATAACAACTGTTTAAATTTAATAATGAGTTTTCAAAATAAACTGTTGGAAATCATGAATAAGAATCATTTCGTGACGCATAACCGTCCTTTAACAGTTAAACAATTGTTCTAATTCATTATTGTAATCCAAAGATTTATTTAAAAAAAAAAAAAAAAAAAAAAAAAAAAAAAAAAAAAAAAAAAAAAAACAAGTAATACTATAAATAAAAGCATTCAGTTGCCAAAAGTTCATAGAACTATTATTTAAAAGAATAGCTTTTACGTGTTTAACGCACTGAGCAATAATCTCAAAGTCCTAGATTTAATTTAAGTTGCAATAAAAAAAAATAAAAAGTTTGAATAAAGAAAACATGGTTTAGGTCAGACTTTTACTAGTGTGACCTATGTCCGTGATTATTAGTACGTGAGATTTTTAGTTTTAAGTATTCTTTTGTCCATTCCTATATACAGGCAACTTGTTTGCCTCTATAGGATACCTGTCAAGCCAAATGTATTATGGATTTAATAAAATAATAAAAACCGCTGCCAATTTTTTTGCACGCAGCTTCTTTCAAGATTATGTATTGCTGTAATATCAGAATTGTATTTACTTCATACATAATTGTTTAATGTTTTTGTATTTTTTGACATTCGTCACGATAACGCGCGCCAATTGCCAAGGAGAAACAGACAAAAGGACTCCGGATATGCTTTATGAAAGGATTTGGAATTTAAGTAATCTATATAGTTACAATAACATTCAATAATCATGATTTTTTCAGAAAATTTAGGATAGTTACGGAAAGCGACTGAAATCACTAGTACACTGAGAAAAACGGTACAATAAAGATTAAAATAACTTAAACAAAAATTACTATAATCTTGAGTAATGGCGGGACATACTTGCTCTATGAGATACTTTCTTATAAATTTATTTTTTTTTTAACATCCTCGGTCATAAAAAGTATACTAATGCGTTATAAAAATTATTATACACATAGCAATTTTTGTTTTATTTCTAACATTACTACTGAAAAGGACGATTTTTTACTATATTAGATAGCAAAAATCATATGAGCGATACGCCACGGCGCGGCGCTACGAACGCTCCTGGAGTCGCGCAACGGGAACTATACAGTATGCTGTCGTGAAGGTTACTCTTCGCATTGAACGCGCGCCAAAATATCGCCGTGATCTCCATGTGGTCAGCGGCAAGCCTTACACGACTGAAGTCGGCGGATGCTATTTTTGAGTGCACAGAGAGTTAAACAGTAAGTATGATGTTGTTTTCATTAAAATCTACGAATGACTAGATGGATTGGTATTTGACAAAATCTATGTATCAATATAATTTTAACTTATAATGACTGTATTGCACATGCAGGGCTCATAACCTCCTTGCGTCAGCCACATTGTCACCTCGTGATTACTTCCTGTAAATCCCATAAAAAGAGTTGCAGCGCTCAACAAAAAGCAAGTAAATGCTACTCTGTCTGCAAATCTAAAGAAGAAAGCTGCTGTGCTCAAGAGAAAACAAGTGAATGCTGGTCAGCCAGCAAATGCTGTTCAGAAAGTTGCTGCATCCAACAAAGAGCGAGCGAACACTGCCCAGCCAGCTAATACCGTTCAGGTAGTTGCAGTGATCGATGAAGAGCAAGCCAGTGAATCCTGTACAAGAAGTTGCTGTGCCCAACGAAGAGCAAGTGAACGCTGCCCAGCCAGTGAATCCTGTTTAAGAAGAAGTTGCTGTGCCGAAAGAAGAGCAAGTGAATGCTACCCAGCCAGCAAATCCTGTTTAGGAAGCTGCTGTGCCCAACGAAGAGCAAGCGAATGCTCCCCAGCCAGCTCAGCTTATTCAAGAAATTGCTGAGCCAAACCAAAACGCAGCTGAAAATAATCAGGATTATATTAGCACAGTGAGTACGCTTAATTGTTTTTATTCAATGTTTATCCTACTTGAATAATTTCTCTTTTAAATAATAAAATTTGGTTTATAGGGATTACACGCTTATCTACAAAAACATAATACTGGAAAAGAAATTTTGAAAGCATACAGCTTAAGTTTACAAAAAAAAATTCCATTAAAGCATACCATTAGATCCAAACTTGTGAGATTGGTAATTGAGCGAGGAAAAAATTACGCTTTACGCAACATCACTCCTGAGGACTGTTTAGATAAATTTGTGTAAGTACTTACGAAATTAAATATAAAACAACATTATAAATTTATACCGTATCCTCTGTATTCACATTTTTTATTTATTTTTAGAATCACACAACAAAGGTTTGAAATTTTGGCCAAAGAAATTGCACACCTTTTTAAAGGGGAAAACGTTTCAACGTATTATACACCATACGTCC
The DNA here is from genome assembly GCA_024372645.1 of Trichomalopsis sarcophagae. Taxonomy (NCBI): domain Eukaryota; kingdom Metazoa; phylum Arthropoda; class Insecta; order Hymenoptera; family Pteromalidae; genus Trichomalopsis; species Trichomalopsis sarcophagae. The sequence goes on from QLSS01000259.1 coordinate 164,619, forward strand.
AGGAAGGAAAGCATATAATTTTAGCCAGTGGCAAACTCTGGAATCATTTCAACTATACAAAAAATTGTTTGAGAGAAGCTCAACTGTTAAAAAGGAGGCACTATGATAAACAACAGGCTGTTCTCAATGAAGATGAAGCTGCACTAATTGATGGTGAATATATATATTTTGCTAGAAAAATAAATAATTTTAAAAATATTTTTATTATAAAACAATATTGTTACAGAAAATGAGCACGTAGCGTGGCTCGCAAACCACTTAGATCCGTGGGAGGAGGTGATCAATCATTGGAAAAGTAGTGTGAATGTCCGGAGAAAACTTCTGCTGGAGACCGATATAACTGTATATGATTATATTCAAAAATTCAACTGTCTTCAAATTCAAGCTGGAAAAGAATTGGTAAGTCCTGTAACTGAACTAGTTTTTCTGATATAAAATATTTCTTGTAATATAATTCAACATAAAACGATGATTGGTTTCAGTTTGACATTGATTTCAAGGCGCTGTACCCTCAAAACCGAATAATTTATGCAGAGCAATGGAAGAAAATTAAAACTTATTTAATTTCACACTTGGATGCAAATAGCAACATCAAATGTGTTGATGACAAAGCTTTTCTTGAAGTCTTGAAGTCCCGCGATCTAAGTTCAGGTCAGTATACTTATTACGAGCGTATTGCATATAACTGTGATAAGTTTGTGTATATAGTTTGCGTAAGTACTTTTCTACTGGTTCTTCTAGATTTTTCAATATGTTTTACCTGCTCTATATCAATATAAATTATTAACTAAAAGTATTTTTTGCAGAAAAAGAAGATTATATATTGCTGCACTTATTGCCTTATATAATTTTACCAAAAAGGGGCGGGAAAAGAAAGAGAGATGATAACGCAGACCAGGCTCGAAGATTATCTATTGAAGAACGACGAGAGTCATTCATAGTTAGAGTAGAGGTTGCATTTGATAGTTTATAATGATTTTTTATTCATTAATATTTTTTACCTTACTTAATTTTAAATTCAATGTTTTCATAGACGGCCCAAGAAGTAAGACCCAAAATTCAAGATTTAAAAGCAAGATACATGCGAGACCACAGAACATTTCAACCGGTGATTGTGTCAGTTGGTACAGTAACACGGATCAACAAATATTACGTAGTCATCAACGAAAAGTTTTTTGAAATTCAGACAATACTTGAAGCGGTAGAATTAGCTTTTAAAATATTTTTTACTTTAGATTGTAAGTATCCAAAAAATACTAAAACGATTTGGTCGTTTTTACAAATCGTTTTATTTGGCATACACTCACAATTCGATTCAACTACTGTTGAATCTAATATTATAATTGGTCAAATAGCGAATTTGTAAAGTTTTATCGTTGCAAATTATGGATGTAAAAATTTGTGATTACTGCCAAAGTTCATTCGATAATTTTAAGTTGTTGCTTAATCACATATCAGATTATCATCGTTCCTTAATTAATTTTAAATGTATTATTATAAACTGTGATAGGGTTTACTCATCCTATGGTTCTTTTCGAAAGCACGTTTTGCGAAAACATGATTCACTTATTGACGAAACTGTAACCGCGGATGAGGCGTTTGTGAAAAACGTAGATTCGTTACAAGATACGGAATCGATTAATGAAAAAATTATCCGTATAGACAAGCAAGAGTTTAACTATGATAGCGATAGTGATAGTTATGATTCTGACGATTCAGTCATTTATGATTTTACTGATTTCATAGAAAGCGACGTTGAGCTCAATACGCATAACGATTCGCTAAATAGTATTGTTCTTAAATATACTGCTAATTTATCAAATTTGAAAAAAATGCCTCGAAAATACGTAAACTGTATTATCAATGAAACAAAAGATTTCTTAGCACAATTCTCGACACTACTCAAAGAAGAAATTACTTCACGTCTGAACAAGAGCAGTTCAGAAATTTCAGACAGTTTAAATGACATCTTTGACAACTTTTCTAACTGTTTAGCGCCTGTCGATACAGAGCAAAAACGTTTTACACTATTTAAGAAATTAAATACGTACATTGAGCCGATTGGTTTTAATATAGGAGAGCGAGAAGAATACAGAAAAGTGAATGGCATTCAAACGTTAATAAATGTACCTGTTAACGCTCAGTTTATTCCGCTTCGGTTGGTATTGAAAAATTTTTTCGAATTACCTAAGATGTACGACGAAACTATTCAGTATATAGAAAGTTTGAAATCCAGTAATATTGTAATTAGTAATATTGTTCAAGGAAGTTTTTGGAAAGAAAGAATGACGCATTTTCAAAATAAAACTGTACTACCTCTTATCATGTATTTCGATGAGTACGAAAATAATAATCCTCTAGGCTCACATAAGGGTTTATCTAAATCTGGTGCAGTATACGTAAGTGTCCCTGTATTATCTCCACTGTATCAAAGTAAAATAGAGAACATTTTTCTTTTTTTTGCTGTTTAACACGATTGACAGAAAAGTATTTAAAAATCCGATTATTTTTAACAAGGTTGTTGAAGAGCTAAATTTTCTTAGTGAAAGTGGTATAGAAGTTCAGTTGCCTTCTGGATTGAAAAAAATTTATTTTGAACTAGCGCTTTTCGTTGGCGTTAAAGCTGAACTTCATGCAATTTTAGGACTACTTGAAAGTTTTAGAGCAAAGGTTTTTGCCATCATTGTCTCATTAACCAATGCGATAAAAATAGATTTTTTCTTGAAAAACAGTGTACGCTCCGAACAGTAGAAAACTATCAAAATCTATTAGCTTCAGATGATCCAACTGTATCGGGAATCAAGGAAAAATGTATTTTACATGACATAAAAAATTTTCATATGTCAAACAATACTTGCGTCGATGTGATGCACGACGTGCTTGAAGGGATTTGTAGATATGACCTTGCACTAATTCTCAATCATTTTATTTATGATGCCAAATTATTTTCTTTAGAAGAATTGAATTTGAGAGTAAGAGGATTTGATTATGGATTTGGATATCACGTCAATAAACCTCCTGAACTCAATGAAGATTGGATAAAAAAAGGATGTATCGTGATTACATCTTCAGAGATGTTATGTCTCGTTCAAAATTTGAATTTAGTAATTGGTCATAAAATTCCTGTCGATGATAAATATTGGCATATATATTTACTACTCAAAGAAATTGTTACTATAGTTACAAGCGATAAATTTCATCGATCAAGTCATGAATTATTAACAACGATTATCTATGAGTATTTGTCATCGTTAACAGAGCTTCATCTTGATTACTTAAAACCAAAACATCATTTTCTAGTCCATTATCCAAGATGTATGGAACGTTTTGGACCTCTTTGGAAAATATGTTGCATTCGTTTTGAAGGAAAAAATCAAGAAGGAAAAGGCGTTGCCCAAAGTACAACTAGTCGTACAAATATTAATAAAACAATAGCTATTAAACATCAGTTGTATTTAAATTTTAGATTAATGGCAAATGTAAATAATGAGCTCGCGTTTAACTCGAAAAATAAAAAAATACAATCAATCGACCAACTAGAAGAATATCAATGTTTTTCTCATTTATTAAATGATTCTAGCTTTGTAAGTGTTAGATCAGTATTCTTTTATGATAAAATAATTAAAAAAAAAGTGTTTTTGTCAAATTTTCGTCTGTAGGACCTTTGTTTTATGAAGTTCATGAAATTGTTTTAATAAACTCTAAACATGTATTTATTACAAAGAATTTCAAAGATTGCTTTTTCGATTCTCATTTACAGGCCTTTAAAATATATGATATCAATGCTTTTACTTGGGATATAATAGAAGAAGAAGACATTTATAATAGCGTTATCACGAACTTGGTTTTGCTATTAGACGGATATAATTATATTTCAAAAAATTGGTTATAAGTTAATAAATTGTATTTTTCAAATATGTCATTGCATTTTTCATTTATCTTCGTACAATAATATAATACCGTCTATTCCATTTAATAAATATGTCCTTCCTTAGTTAGTTCCAACACATACATAGATGGCGCTTTGCGGCAAACCCGCAAGTGGCAAGATTCTTGGCTGATCGGTATATAACAAATTTTTTAACATGGCAATGCATGTAAAATGCGTGCGAGCGTACTAGGTTAGGTTAGGGTTAGGTTTAATGTAATTAAGTAGGATGCGATATTGAAAAATATGTTAAATGCGAGTTCTAAAATAAGTCATCTGCAACAAATTCCAAGTGGAATCAGGTGCCAACACCCAACAAAAAGCAACTCCGGAAATTCATTAAATATGCGACGAAAACTACAAATCTGAGTACTCACATCTTTTCTGTTTCTTTCAATTTAAACTTCATTTTAATACAAATCATCAAAATAAAAATTGTTATGCATTATAATAAAAATTGTTATAGAACATAACAAATTTTATCTAACTTAAATTCTACTATATAATATAGTAATTTTTATAACAGTGCAAGTATGTCCCGCAACTACTCAAGATTATAGTAATTTTTATTTAAGTTATTTTAATTTTTATTGCATCATTTTTCTCAGTGTAATAAAAAAATTGCCATGAAAAAATCGAACATGCGTAACAAATATCTTGTTTTTCACGAATTGGTAAAAAAAAACAGAAAAAAGAGCCTTGGTATAGATTAAAATTCATTAATTAGAAGCTGAGATCTCAGCGATGCAGTTTTCAGTTATATAGAGTATACAGGGTGAAAAAACAAATTTTTGAAGCCTAATATCTTTGAAACTAACTGATTTCGTAAATAGAAAGGGATTAAGGTACTATATAATGCTAACTAAATCTAGAATTTGAACTTGATAATTGCCTTTTTACTCTAGTTATTGCGTCACGTAGAAAAATGGCTTTTTCAGTTTTTGATGTTTTTCTCAGGATCTGCCCGATAAAATTACTTTAAATTTGAGTGGTGTATAGTCTTAATAACCTTCAATAATCATTTTGTTTTTCGAAAGGTTCAACATTTAGTTTTCGAGTAAAAATGATTTCAAACAATTGCGCTTCATGGTGAATAACAAAATAGTTTAAATTTTTGGCGGTAAAAAGATAGGTAATTTTATTTTCTGTCAGATTAAGCAATTCACTTTTGTTAACTTTTCCAGTAAGTTTGTGAGAAAAAACCATAGAAAAAAACACGGAAATTTACTAAAAACACTATTTTTTGATCAAAAATACATTAAAATATACTTCCTCATATTTTTGCACAAACTCCAAAAGTACTATTACAAGGCTTCTTTAGGAAGGAAGCAATAGAAATAAAAATACGGCCTGCGACTGACTTGAACACTGAATTGGAAGAATATCTGTTAAATTCATCACATTTACATTATCTACATCATTGTTAATCTTGAACATACAGATTTCGCCTGTTTCTAATAACCCAAACCAGCATAGAAAGTATACATGTTAGTGTGAGTATTAAGAAGGATCATGTTCGTATATATGCATGAATATGCGTGCAAGGTTAGTTTGCCATTCCTAACACATTGCCTTCTATTTTCCGAATTTATTGTAAAAACCTTCTTTTAAAAGTCAATGATTTTAATATTCACTTCTTTAAAATAAATTTGATTATTAAGTTCATGAATTTTAGGTTAAGAACCCATTAGTGGAGTCAAGTACTCAACATAATTTGGGCATATTATGTCAAAGTATCATGATATATTATACTAAGAAAATATGGGCACTAGTTATCGACAGGCCATATTTTATGGTCCATTTTAGAGAAATGCAATAAAAATATATAGTCTTCAAAATTTTTTTCAACAATTAGAATATAAAATTTTAAGATTATGTAGATATCACATGCAAAACTCAATCTATAATTATTTGTCAACTGAGATACTAGACAGTATTAAATACCTGAGGTGGATATAAATCCAAAGTACATTCAATGCAAGGAGTTAATCCAGGAATAACTACGCGTACGTTTCCTTTAAATCCTTCTGTTCCTCCATCAACGAAAGGTATAATACTTGACTGATCTAAAATACCATTTTCATAAACTAATAGAGACGTAAGCATTCCATTAATCCACCTTCGTGCTATAATAGAGTCCAAGCCACAAATAACTAAATGAAATTGTCTATAAAATTCTTCTGATTTGTCTTGGATCCTACAAAAATGTGGGATCACATTACTTCCTGGTATACGATCATTTATAAATTTTGCTGCTGTTTCTGATTTCGATGTGCCGATATCTTTGTGACGGAATAAAAACTGTCTGTAACATTTTATGAATAATTAAACATAAATTAGAGATAAAAGAGGAATAATTTAAAAAGTTAGGTTAAGGTCAATCTTTATGTAAAAATAAATTAGTTACTATTAATTTAAGGTCAATCTTGGTAGGAATTTAAAATATCTAAGCAAGTTATTTATAAAAACTGCTACAAATTCATCGGCACTTAGCTTCCTTCTGATCGACTTCTTGTAAATTCTAATATAAAACATGTGACGTGGTGCAACGTATGCATATCGTGCATATGGTGGACGAAAATCTTTATTTGCATATAGCAAAACACAATAATATAATTTTAAAGATATCACGTAAGAGCATCTGTGTTGCATTAACTATTCGATAGTGTATATGTTGAGGATAAGCGAGCAGAATTCCAACGACTGCGGAGAGAACACGATGGGACTATGCTTCCCCCTCTCCCCGTCCAACTGCGGCCAGCGTCGACGTCTTGGCTGCGGCGGCAACGCTCACTTCTGTGTATGCTCCCATACGAGACAGACGCGTTCGCCAGTCTTTTGTGCTTTAGTAATTCTATTGTTTCGTCAGCTTGATTCTTTTGTAATTAATATTTGTTAAGTAAGCTCGAGGTAAGATTGAATAAAAGAATGTGTTTATAGGAAAGTAAAGAGTATTTATTTTCCCAAGTCACGCAGGGTCTAGTTTAATCTCAAAAGGTTATGGGCCCAGCACGCTTCCACTGCGCTGCTTGGGATTCTCTAGACCTGCGCGTGCACTTGAAAATACCTCGCGAATGAAGTGCCAAAATTACGGATTTGCCTTTTGAAGATAAAACCGTTGAAGGTATAAAGCTCGATCAAAAGCTTGAAGTCAAGTTAGAAGTGTTTTGTTTTTCGCTCCTGTTTCAATCGGCAACGTTTGACGCCTGCGGAGGAGAAGGCCAAGGAGACGACCTGCCGCCTGCTCTTTTACGAGGGGCGACTTCTCAGCTCGAGCGAAAGCATGTCTGATCGGGCAAAGAGGGTATCTTTGCAGATGCCGAAGACACGAGGTAAGTCGCAGTATTTTATTCTCGAAAAATGTTGACGTGCGTGAAGACAGTCAAAATTTCATGACGCAAAAACCATAACGCGGCATGCGGCAGGCGATTCCGAGAATCAGCTCGAGGCCGGCAACGTGTTTAAACGTGCCTATGCGCGCGGCGAGGCAAAATGGCGGAGCCCGACAACGCGGGAAGTCGTTAGCGCGGGAAAGAGAAGCCGTTGGCGCGGTCAAGTTCGAGCGCCATATTGCACTCAGTGAACATTAGAGCGCCGGGGCGAATTAGTTCCCCATGCGCACGAACGATGGCACTAGTTCCACTAAAATGCTTGATTGCACGTACACGTACGTGAATGTTCGAAAATGCTATGTTGCAAACTGAGAGCAACGGCTCGAATATAGATTGAAAATTCATTCTCGAATAAAATCTTAATCTACGTTGCGACTTATTGATCGAATCGGGAAGCGGAAATATCACTAAAATTAGACTCAAGTTGGACTAACCTCTTATAAATAAAAATTGCAATTTTAAGTCCGATTAAAAATTATAGTGAAACAGTTAACTGACTAGCTTGAATTTAACAGACGAGAAAAACCTGCAGTTGTTTCTGCTGCTCCAGGACCAGGAGCTGGAGATTTCAGAAACATGACTCTTTTTATCCAGAGTTGGATATTAATGAGAATATATATATA
>QLSS01000260.1:0-52709 GCA_024372645.1 Trichomalopsis sarcophagae
CACCTTCCTCCGATGTGCCAAATTTGGTATAAATAAATATTATTTAAAAATAAATTGCGGCGTATGGGGTAGTGAGGTTTGAGCATTTTTGTTTTGGATTTGTTGCTCGCCTTCCTCCGATGTGCTAAATTTATTTTAATAAATATTATTAAATTATAAATTGCGGCTCGTGGGGTAGGTAGGTTTCAGCATTTTTGTTTTAATTGTGCAATTCTCGCTATCACTCGCCTTCCTCCGATTTCCCATAATTTTTAGCATTTTATTTTAAGATTTATTCGATTTCGCTCTATTTTCTTCACTATTTGTTGAAAATAGCGGCATAATTAACTTTTTTTTAATAAGATATGATTTATTACGCTTAATATCTTACAATTAAAAAGAAAAAAAAATTCCCCGAGCGAGATTCGAACCCCGACTCTCTACGATATCGGCTCACCGAGCTGCCTCTCCTCATCTCGTTTGCGAGCGGGAGCGCGGGGGACCAATAGGCGCGCGGCAGTGAGGCAAGCGACTGCGCAGGCGCGGGATCCCGGGACGAGATAGACTCACTGTGTTGAGCACACTCTCACCTTTAAGGAGTTTTCTGCAGTTCTGGTAGAGATCGAGGCCTGTCCCAACTCTCGTCCATTAGGTGCCTTGAGTTCTGACGTTAACGATATACGTTAACGTCAGAACTCAACTCACTCACTCCCTCTCATTTTCTCAATGAAGGAGTCTCGGTCTTACTTCCCAAAGCTGATTGCCCAAAGTTGCCAGAAAATCGTTTGTCCAGATTCCACTTGCTTTAACGCATTCGAAACAACTTCTGGAAGCGTTGGTCCACGGAGTATCTGCTTCATTTACAAGAGCGATAGAAGTGGAGGGACCCTAGCGAAAACTTTGCGATAGGTCAGCTCGTCTTAGTCAAGGATGATCGGTATCCTCCATCAAAATGGCCATTGGGCAGGGTCCTTGAGGTGCATCCTGGCCCAGATGGTTTGGTGCGAGTCGTTACCATCAAGACGGCTACTTCTTCTCTCCAATGACATGTTGCTCGGATCTGCCCTCTAGCCTCGGACGAGAAGGTGAATAAGGGCTCTGCGAACTCGGTTAGGGTCTGATTCGTCTGTCGGACGAAGGTGGGCGGAATGTTCGGGTTATGTAAGAGCGGGAGGGTGAATTTAATACATATATATATATATATATATATATATATATATATATATATTGAACTCATTAGCTTATGTTCAGTGGTTATAGGTTATTATTAAAAATCATAATTCTCGCCGTAAGTCGGAAACAGGTAAGTACAACAAGCCTGGATATTGAAAAGCATCTGTAGGATTCTCGTTTGATTAGATTTAAGGTATACTTAAAAATTTATAAAGGCAGATAGGGGTATGTGAGGCCAGTTTGAGAGGGAGTGTGCTGAATTTAACCAAGCCTTGAGACGCGCGAAAAATCTCTGAGTCGTATTGTGTTGTTCGCAAGTAATTTGTAATCGGAAATAGGATGTCGGGCTATCTAGGTGTTGTCTAGAACTATTATTTTCGGATATCAGGTAAGGTTTCGTTACATTACGCGTAGCTAAGTTAGTTTAGTGTATAAGTAGTGTATGATATCAAGAAGATTTGGTGTAAACATTAAATAAAACTAGTACTTGTAGAATTCTAGTCGCGTTCAGAATAAATCTCAATCTATATTATAACCCATGTGTACTCAATTTATCGACTACGAGCTTATCTCGCATCATCTTAAATATAGAGCGAAGAAGTAATTGCAAATTAGTTACTAAATATCTCCTTAAGGTCAATTATAGACTATAGAGGATATTATATAATGGCAACAGACACGGTAAAGAAAGAAGAAGAAGAGGTTTAACACGTGACAGAGATATTATGGTTGTGATGATGCTAAATATAATAAACCCGTTCAACTCATTATCAGCGAGAGATGGACCGACATACTTGATGACTTGGCTCAAAATCTTTCAATATGCCATGATTTGACACATTTTCTAACATTTTCTAATTTCTTTTTATTAAAATTTATTCTGATTTTTTTCCTTTCTTATCAATTTTTACAGTTAATGATACTAATTTTTCTACATTTATCCGTCGCATTTTGTTACACGTTTGATTGTATTTTAAAATTTCATTCTTCAATAATTTTCGTTATTTTTTACAAATATATTATATTTACATAAAACCGAATGATTTGCAAAATAACCAACAAAATAAATGTAATTATAATAAAATATACTTGATTTCATTAATTCACACCGAGAAGCGCGGTAGCGCTCTGATGGCAAATATAATTTATAGACACTGTGTCGTCAGGAACACCGCGACCCCATTATACTTTGAATAAGCTAGTAAAAACTCTCGTTTTACGAATCCATCTATTATATTATTTGATCTGTTATCGATGTACGAGTATTCTATTTTATAGATCTTAATCAGGTCTTTTTTCAGCAAAATATTCAAGATTGAAAATTAATGCGTACTTTTCTTTTGATTTTTTGTCTCTTATCTTTCAAGCTTTGACAGTAGAAATCCTGGATACATACGCAATGGGACGAGGTGCTGGCTCAGGTTTGGCTCGAGTCTTTTCTTTCTGCTGCAGCGCCGCTTAAAATCAACAGGTTGTTTTGGTTTTCAAGGTCTTTTAACATAAAATTCTCCGTATAGTATTTAAGTTCAAGTGATTGTACACTTGAGCTTAAACACTTTTATTGACTTGATCATTGAGACTCTCACTGTTCAAGCTTGAGGACATTGTCAACTACAATGATGACTTTACTGGCTGATTCTATTTGCACCAGAGTCTCTTTAGCGACAACTCAACACTGTCCTTATCTTCCATAACTTTAGTCGCTTATTTTACGGAGATAAATTGAAAACTATACCCAAAAGATATTTCTCCTTCCATGATAGAAACTTGCAAATTCACTGAAAAAATTGTCAAACGCTTGCAACTTCCAGAAAATTTTCTAAATACTTATAAATACGTAAGTAAATGTAGTGAAATCAATTAAAATATTGAGTTTTAAAGTTCAACAGAATGTTAAATCAGCTGATTAGGGATTATAAAAAAATAAGATTTTATTAAAAGATATTATTAAAAGATATTACTTCAATCCGCACTTTCGCCGTCACTTATTACGCATTATTGAAATGACTTATACCATAAAATTAACAACCAGGGTGTTAACATTAATATAATTAACGACTGTACAACGAGTGTATATTAAAATATTAATTTTAAAAAGTGCAACTTATTTTCAAAGCTTTATTCCTTAGTTTTAAGTTTTTGAATAAAATCTTATTTTTGATAATCGACTGATTCAGCCGTACCTGCTGAACTTTAAAACTTAATAATTTTTCAACTGATTTCGTTGCATTCATTAATGTGTAATTTTTGGTATACAAAAAAAAACCGCTGCCAATTCATTGGCACGTAGCTTCCTCGAACTAAATTTATAGTTTCAGTAGATAAAATAATATTTAAATATACAATGTTAATGCTTTCTTAAATATTTTCAATCTCGATTATTTTGCTAAAGGAGCAATTAAAAAATAATACAAAACATTGTGGATCTGAATAAGTTGGAATGCGTTTAAGCAAGCCATCTGCGCAAGGATTGGCAGTGCTCATGTACTATATGTCATATTGATATGTGTGAGTATATATATATATATATATATATATATCATTTTGAAATAAAATAATAGTGAGGGACTTTAACGACATGCAACGACACCCCTACAAGAGAAAGAAAAAGTTTTAAGAAAAATCAGTTTTTACATTTTAGCTCTTTACTTGAGAACCGCTCGACGAAATCGTTTAAAATTTCAGCAGCAAATAACTTTTTTTTTTATGGTTAATCGCTTAATAACAAATTTGAAGCATTTGACTGCATTGTTTTAGAGATATGAGGAATCTAAAAATTTTCAAAAAAAAATTGAAACCTTGATATCTTAAGAACCATAGAGATTTGAAAGCTGATCAATGAACTTAGCCAAGACATATAAAATTTATACTTTTTTCCAAAATCTGAAGTGCAATAAAGCCTTTTTACTTCCGTAATCAAGGCACAAAAGAAACTCATTTTTTCCAGTTTTTAATTTTTTACTGAAAAAATAAGTAGTCAAATCACTTGAAATTTTAATGGGATATAGTTTGGCATGTGATCCATTGATATGACTTTTTTCGTAAGGTTATGATGTTTAGTTTCAGAGATATAATTTTTTTAAAGAAAATTACCTTTTTCATTTTATTTGCCGAACAAAGCAATCGATTCCGAGTACCAAACGGGAAAAAGTAGGTAATTTTATTCTCTTTCAAATACATATTAGCTGAATTGTTTGTAACGATGGGATGATTGAAAAAAACGCAAAATAGTGTTTTTCAAAAATCGAAAATTGGCCATAAAATAAAAAATAGTTAGAAAAATAAAAAATAATTGTTTTTCCCGAATTCAGAATCCAGAAATATACATGCATGTCAAATTTTATTGATATTCACCGAGTAGTTCCAGAAATATTACGGTATACATACACACACGCACACACACATACGGACATTTTCTAAAAATACGTGATTTGAACTTCTAACACACCAAAAAGTATTTTCTAAAAGTTTTCATGAAACTCAAATTTTTACTATTACAAAGCTTCCTCTAGGATGAAGCGAAAATGTTCGAAGTTCGAAACTTTTAAAATTGTATTCAATTGTATCATTGTTAAAGTTAAAATTAGCATCATAATATAAAGATACAGATATAGACAATAATACAAAGATATACTTATGTGGATAAGGTCCACATTTATCATTGCTACTATTAATAGATTGTCAAAAGTGTTTTTTTTTTTTTAATATCACACTTACTTATATTACTTACAATCTATTGCATGTTTATGCTTTTATACGCATTATGGACAATTATTGACCTAAAAAGTAAACCAATTGAAGTTATAGTATTAACAGATTTATACAAAAGTGTAATGAAACTGTGATAATATTTAAAAAAGGTATAAAACCTCATAAAATGGCACAAAATACTACAGTTTATTATATTTTCTTAAATTTTATTACTTTTTTGTAAGTTTTTAATTTCCCGTAGGGGAGGGTTTGGAAAAATTTTAATTTACAGATTAACACAATAATGTACAACGCAAATTCTAAATTTTATTTTTACACATAATCGTGCATGTTTTGGTTGTCCGATTATGTGTTATAAAAAAACAATATCTATACTCGGAAAATATACTTATATGTATCTGTACTATTAATTTTTGACTTGAACGAATAAGACAAAAAAGTGGGAGAAAACTCGTTTGCTCAACGATTGGAGAGTGGGGTAATCTTACCATTATAACAGCACTCTGCAAAGACCTACAGAAGTCACGAAACATACGGTTATATTTTATTTAATAAAAAGAGTAGTATTTTTAATTGCCGTTTTAAGTATTATTCTCAATTTATCAATTTACAGTGAGTATAAGTCTACTATTAAATTGTTAAATGTAATTTAATTACCATAGCATGCAATGTGGGAATTTTCGGGATTACCTGCAAAAGCATATTTTTATATACAATTCTACCAACTATTATTTAAAAAATTATAGCAATTTCATAGAAATTGTAAATATATTTTTAAAATAAGTTTTTTACGTTAAAGATAACTAGTTTATGATGATAATCTAACAATTTAAAAATACAATCTAGAGAAACTCAAATGTAATATACAGTTAATTTTAGATTAAAAATTCAAAATGTCTGAGATTCATTTTCTACGATTTGAACACTTGTTATTAAGATGGGCGACACTGCTGCATGCAAAATCGAACGCTCCCAAAAAATATATATTTTATATAATATTTTTTATCTAGTTTTACCAAGTTTATTACTTTATACTAAAAAAAGATATGTGTAAAAATTAAAATATGTATATACATAAATATTAAAAATGTGACTGGCTCGGGTAGAAATCGTAAACATATCTATTAATTTTGTTCTATAATTCAATAAATAATATTACATCTACAAATATAATAATTATAATTTATTTTAACAAAAATTATATAAATTTCATAAAGCTGTTTAGAAAGGTAGAATGTTGTTAAATATAAGTTTATTAGATACAGAAAAAACTATAAAAAAATAATTTTGAATGTATTCGATAAGTTTAATGTTGCTGTACGTATTTAAATTTGAATATTATTTGAAATGTGTACTAATGAACGTAGAAATCAATTCAGATACAATTATAAATATGATATACCGTTAATAAAATAGAAAAAAAAACAATTCAATCTGCCAAGTTGCTTACATTACAAATGTTAGCTAACTCGAAAGTAGTAAAATTCTACATAATTTTGCTTTCATCTAAATGGAACTATATGATGGTAAAATTTTTGGCTTTATCAAAAGAAGTTTGGAATAAAATTAAAATGTTCAAAGTTTGAATCGCGTGTTCTTGTAAAATGTCCGTATAGATATCCGTATGTATGTGTGTGTGTGTGTGTGCGCACGCGTGTGTGTGTGAATGCGTATGCATGCGTGCAGCGTGTGCGCGTGAAGTATGTGCCCGTGCGCGCGTGCAAGTTTGTATACATGTATTCATATAGATACAATAATATTTTACAAATTATTCAGTCTATTTTGATCAAATTTGGCATGCATTTCTATTGTTGGATTCTGAATTCGGAAAAACAAAGCGCTTCTCTGGATGGATATCCACGTATCTCTATTTTGTGCCAACCCCATCCATCAAAAACAAAGCGCTTCTCTGCTTGCGCCTGTGTATGATGATTTTCTTTCATATCCATCGTTATTACACTCCACCATTCTAATAGACATCCGCACCCTTTTCCTAACAAGCCGTACACTTACAACTGCAGTTATAACATATAACTGCAGCTGACATTCTACTATATCATATAATACTTATAATGGTTTAACTAAAGGGCTACCGCCGAATATTGTTCCGCACTTAATTGTAAAAGCATTCATTTTGCTTTCATTAACAGAAAAAACTAAGAATAATTATTGCACTATCATTTTTTAATTTTTTAAATATTTTATTTTTTTGTAGCATTAATTTATAATTTATGCTTATTTTATACAATTAAAAGATGAGAAAAATGAGATGAAAAAATGATTAAAAAAAAAGAGTTAAATAAATATTTCATTACTATTTGCGTGTAAAATAGTGGAATTTCACTGATTAATAGTGCATATGCGCTAATTTATACAGTGAAAAGAATGCAACTGCCAAAAAGTGACTATTCACTGAATAAATTAGTAAAATGATTACTGCTTAAATTAGTGAAAATGTCGTATTTTAAACTAAAAAAAATTAACTTTTAAAAAAGTAAAAGGTTAGGCGATTTTAATGTATTCCGCGAAATTACAGATAAAAAGAACTCAGGTCAATTAAACAAAGTCAAGTTGTTTATATTTAATCATTACGTAGCAAAAAATTATTTTATTTTTTTAAGAGCTTATTTAACTGAAAATTAAGATATATAATGATCAATTTGGAACAACTCTCAAGATACTTACTACGTAACTTGTCATGCCCGTTTCATTTGGTTGCTGGTGAACAATTAAAATTCTCTTTTTAATATGTATTAGAACGCGATACAAACACCATGAGTACAATGAAACGGGCATGACAAGTTACGTAGTAAGTATCTTGAGAGTTGTTCCAAATTGATCATTATATATCTTAATTTTCAGTTAAATAAGCCCTTAAAAAATAAAATAATTTTTTGCTTCGTAATGATTAAATATAAACAACTTGACTTTGTTTAATTGATCTGAGTTCTTTTTTATCTGAAATTTCGCAAAATACATCAAACTCGCCTAACCTTTTACGTTTTTAAAAGTTAATTTTTTTTTAGAGATTTCAGTCCTTTTTAGTAAATTTGTATGAGTATTTCATATTTTTTCTAAAAATAAAATATAAGCATCTTTAGCACCCTTTGGCCATGTTTTTTTTTAACATTTTCATCACTAACATAAAACCACTGATTGATCTGTCATAACGGAGTGAACCACCTAGATCACTTAATCGGCCACTCTGTACACCTAGAGGCTATCCTCCTATGATTTATTTTTCTACACACCAAAAACCACGGAGCGTACCACTTATACTTCGTCATAGGCCACCCTATACACCTAGACACCGTCCTTGAATGATTTTTACTCCTAGACACCAAAAGCCACGGTGCGAACCTAGATCTCGTCATCGGCCATCCTATACACCTAAACACTGTCCTTGAATGATTTTTACACCTAGATACCAAAAGCCACCTTGTGAACCACCTAGACCTCGTCATCGGCCACCCTATATACCTAGACACCGTTCTTGAATGATTCTTACACCTAATTTTTACACCGAATAACAAAAAAATTAATTCCTTTCTTTGTTTAATTTATTTTAGACTTATTATTATAAATTGTATTAATTGAGTATGAAAATTACATTATTTAAAAACAAAGAAATGAAATTAATTTTTTTGTCGGTGGCGGGAATCGATCCTGGGTCATCAGCATGGTAGTCGTGCGTGCTATCCGTTTACCTAATATATGGGAGAAAATTTCGTCCTATTGTCTCGAATAGCCTCCCTTTACAATATTTTTTTTTCTTTTTTAACTGTCATTTCAAACTTGAAAGTTCATCGCCTCATCTACGCAAGCGTTCCACGTATCTCTATTTTGTGCCAACCCCATCCATTGCGCACTCTCCCTCCCGATTTCAGTTAAGTCCGTTTTTACGTTGTTCCCCCACCTGCGCCTAGGTCTATCTAGAGGTCGCGGTGTGCTTGTCTTTCCTTTCATTATACGCGCTGTCTTGCGATCGTCTCCCATTCTTGCCACGTGCCGTGCCCATCTTAGTCTACGCGATTTAATTATTCTGTTTATATTCGGTGACGAGTATAAATTGTGTAACTCGTCATTGTGCAGTTTCCTCCACTCCCCGGTTTCTTCATCTTTCTTTGGCCCGTATATTTTCCACAGAACCTTATTTTCGAACACCCTAAAACGGTTTTTTTCCGCTTTAGTTAGCGCCCAGGTTTTGCACACGTACAAAATTACCGGCATTATTATAGTCATATATATCTTTACTTTTACATTTCTAGACAACAGTTTTGATTTCAGTAATCTATTCACGGCGTAGAAGCAGGCATTACCCGAATGAAGTCTCTTGTTAATCTCGGCTTTAATTTCGTTTCGATCATTTATGGTTGTGCCCAAATATCTGAATTCGCTAACTTTTTCGAAAGTATAATTTCCGACTCTAAGATCACCCTCACCTTCGCAAATGCCCAGTTTGTCCATGATCATATATTTCGTTTTCGATTCGCTCACCTCTAACCCCGCGTTCTCAGCTGCATTTATGAGAATTTCCGCATTTCTCGCTACCGCTGCACCGTTATCCCCCAGTATGTCCAAGTCATCCGCATATCCCAGAATATGTGTTTTTCCGTTAAGGAGTACCTAAGGATTTGGATACGTTACCGCCTACTCGGACCTTTCCAGTGCTTCCGTTCAGACATATTTGAATTAATTTAACGGTTTTTTTGGTACTCCGAGGAGCACAAGGATTTGATACATTTTGCTTCGTTTGATAGAGTCGTACGCTTTTTTAAAGTCTATAAATAGTTGGTGTATTGTTTCGCAATGTTTCCATTTTTTCTCTAACAGCTGTCTTATAGTAAACATTTGATCGCTCGTCGACCTGTTACGCCGGAATCCACATTGATACTCTCCTATTATATCTTCCGCGAAGGGCGTTAGTCCTGCCTGTATTACGTTTGATAGAACTTTGTAGCAGATAGCTAAAAGTGAGATTCCCCGGTAGTTATTGCAATCTGTCTTATCTCCCTTTTTGAAAATAGGTATGATGATGGATTCTTTCCAGTTTTCCGATATTGTTTCATTTTTCCAAATAGCACATACTAGTTCAAAAATTCTGAATGTAAGCGCGGAGCCCCCATATTTAAGCATTTCAGCTGGTATAGAATCGGTTCCCGCGGCCTAATTGTTTTTTAGTTTTTTGATTGCGGCTTCTACTTCTTTGTAGGTCGGTTCTTCCATATGGAGTTCAGCAGTATGGATTTCATCTCCCGTTTCCTCGCAGTTTTCATGTACGTTTAGTAACTTATCAAAATATCCTTTCCACAGGTTTAGCAGTTCATTTTCGCTTGTAACGAGATTCCCGCCCTCATCTTTTATTAATTGCGATCTACTCTGGAAACCCTTCCTAATAGCGTTGATTCCTTTGTATATCTCGCGCGGGTTATTTTCCTTACTGTTAGTTTCTATTTTTCTAATCTCGTTCTTTTGGTGCTCGCGCTTTTTGTTTCTGTAAATCACACCCACTTGCTTTCTTATTTCGTGGTACTCTTCTACGGCCCTATCGTTTCCATTGTGAACGCTGTCTACTTTAGCCTTTTTGCGCCTTTCAAACCAGAGTTCGCACTCTTCGTCAAACCATGGTTTGCTCTTTGGCTTTTTCTTTTTACCTAGCACTTTGTTCGCGGCCTCTTTTACCGTTCTTTCGATAGCCCCCCATAGACTGTTTGGGTCGTCATCTACCTCCGTCGGTGTATCTGTGTCCTCGAGAACCTGAAACCGATTACTTATTTCTACTGGATACTGAATTCGCTCTACCCCGTTTTGTAGCTTTTCAATGTCGAAGGTTGCCCCCCCCCCCCCCACCCCATGACTGCCGACCGGCAGCAGAAACGTCGACCGTGAGCTCGTGAACGCAGAGCCTGGAACGTCCAAAAGGCGAAAGAAGAGACGTGTGTGAAAACCCCGGTCGAAAACAAGAAAAGACCAAAGACCGCAACGGACACCTCCCAGAAGGGCAGAAGGCTGCCAAGAAACCGAGGGAGAGGGAATCTGTGGTACAGTCAGTGGTACTTCACTAGCGCAAAGAACCAACCCCTTGACGATGGTCATGGTCGAAGAGGGATACCCTGAGGCGCTGATAACCTTTGAAAAGTCTAAGCGATTCAGGAACGCGATGAGGGAAGAGGTGGACAAAATCCCCTCTGAACTGCCGCTACCCCACTTTGAGGAGTCCTTCTGCAAGGGGGCGGGCATTGTAATGGTGGCAACCGTCCAGTACGCCAGAACCTGGGCAGCATCCTGCATCCCTAAGCTGGACGTCTGGGAGGGAGCAAGCATCAAGGTGGGAGGGGTTGAGCTTCTGCAGAAAGTAGTCAGAACCGTGGTCTGGGTCCCTGGGCAACCAGAGGAGGCGGTAGCGATACTGGCGAAGCTGCAGTGGTACAACCCCACCCTAAAAACAGGGGCGTGGAGAATACTTAACGCCGAGAAGAATTCTAGTGAGGAGGCGGAAGGCACCTTATTGGTACTGGGCGTCCCTGAAAGCGGAATAAGAACGCTCTCGGCGATGGACAACAAGGCCTACTACGGCATTGGCAAGGTAAGCTTCAAATACTCCCTGACCGAGTCGTAGTAGTGAATACCAGGCGTTAAAGAAGCTGTTGCTGACAATCATGGCTTCAACATATATTCCGGTAACGCAGATCAATTTGCACCGCAGCAAGGACGCCTCGGCGGTATTAACCAGGCCTTTGGCAGCGGTGCACACAGCCATAGCACTAATACAAGAGCCTTGGTATTACAGAGGAACGATCAGAGGGCTTGGACAGGAAGGCAAGGTCATTAAGGGCCCAAGCAACAAGAGAGCAAGGGCGTGCATAGTAACGAAGGGCCTGGAGACAACACCACTACTGGACCTATGCACAGCTGACCTTGCTGTTCTAGCCATGGAGGTACCAAGAGAGGAGGGCAGATAGCTGGTGATCATCGCCTCAGCCTATCTCCCATTCGAAAAGGAGTCACCAACAGAGGAAGTATCCAGGTTGGTGGAATACTGCGAGGAAAGGGGACTCCCTCTGGTTGTGGGGTGTGATGCCAACGCATACCATCTGGTATGGGGAAGCACGAACACTAACGACCGGGGGACGACCCTGCTCGAGTACCTGACTACCACGAACCTGGAGATCATCAATAGAGGTAACGAACCAACCTTCATGAATCTAAGGAGGTGAGATGTAATTGACATTACACTCTGCTCAAGGCAGCTAGTAAGAGTTATCAGGGACTGGAGAGTGTCAGACGAACCCTCACTCTCCGACCATGCAAAAATTTATTTTATGATTACAGGGGAATCGCGACAACAGGAAACATGGATCAGAAACTCCAGGCGAACGAACTGGGTGGAATACAGAAGAGACCTAGAGGAGAAACTCAAAACAGGGTTCCCAAAGGAGATACACACGATAGAAGAGCTAAACACTGCGGCAGAATCGCTGCAGAGGGCCGAGGCATATGAGGCCAACTACAAACTGGTAAGGGGCAGAGGCAAATATGAGGTACCCTGGTGGAATAACCGGCTAGAAAAGCTGAAGAAAACAACCAAAGCTCTACTCAAGAAAGCAGTTAAGAGCAATGATAACTAGAAATGGATAGCCTGGAGAAGCAAACAGAAAGAATACCGACATGCTGTAAGGAAAGCCCAGACGGAGAGCTGGAGAGAGTACTGCAGCAGCGTGGAAGCTGGCAAAGAAGCGGCTAGGCTTAACAAGATCTTAGCACGCAATCCCGAAGCCTGGCTGGGAGCGGTCAAGCTCCCCACTGGCAACTATACGGAATCGGACGAGGAGACGCTGGCGCACCTCATGGAGTCGAACTTCCCTGGCATTATGATAGCAGGGGATACATGCGAGGCGGCGGATGACCAGATGGATGGCGAAGGACCTCGCCACATCAGTGGCTGCAGGGAACTTGCTAATCTGATCGTCTCGCCGGCAAAACTGAGGTGGGCCATCAGCTCCTTCGATTCCTACAAGAGGATGGGATCCTCCCGATTCTGCTCAAGGAAGGAGTTGACACAATCATCGGACCTTTGGTACGACTTACAAGGGCTAGCATTGCAGCCGGTTACACGCCGAAATGCTGGAGGACAGCTAAGGTTGTCTTCATCCCGAAAACGGGCAAAGGAAGCTACAACGGCCTATCTGCCTGACCTCATTCATGCTCAAAACTCTTGAGCGGCTGGTGGACAGGTATATAAAGGACTACATCTTGAAGGACAACCCATTGTGCAATGAGTAACATGCATACAGGGAGGGAAGATCAACAGAATTAGCCCTACATGGGGCGGTCTCGCTCATTAAAGAACACATCGAAGGTGGAGGATACACCGTGGGAGCCTTTCTCGACGCAGAAGGGGCTTTCAACAACACTACCACGGACAGTATCTGCAAAGTAGCCAAAGATAAGGGTATACCTGATCCATTAATTAAATAGATCATGAACATGCTAAGCAATAGGAAACTGACGGTTACATGAGGTAGCACCACCGTCAAAGGCTCCGTCAACAACGGATGTCCACAAGGGGGGGTTCTATCCCCTACTTTGTGGGGTATGGTGATAGATGGAGCACTGAGGATGCTGATGAACCTGGGAGTAGCAGCAGTCGGCTACGCAGATGATATACTTATAATCACCAGAGGCAAACATCTAAACACCCTACTGGACATTACCGAGTCGACAATGAGGCACCTAAATAAATGGTGCGAGGATAAAGGCCTATCTATCAATCCCCAGAAAACGGAGGTTGTTGTCTTCACCAGAAAGTACAAGATAGGACCTTTAAGAACGCTAACGATGCGGGGACAGGAAATACAAATCGAAGAACAAGCAAAATACCTAGGTGTAATTCTAGATAAGAAACTGTACTGGAAGCCTCAAATAAACCAACTGTACAGGAAATTCGCATCAGCTTTCTGGATGTGCAGAAGAGCCATTGGACAAGGTTGGGGCTTGAATTACAAGACCGTCCTATGGATACACAACTGCATCCTGAAACCAAGGCTGATCTATGCGGCAACAGTGTGTGCAGACAGGCCAAAGCACTGAGAGGATCATGCATCAACGAGGACTGGGCGTCGGAGATGCGGGATCTAAGCAAGGCGGAGGCAAAGATCTTCACTCAACTAATTACCGGACATTGGACGTTGGAATATCATCAGCACATAATAGGTCGAGTGAACTCACCAACGTATAGGTGGTGTAACCAAAATAAGGAAAGCTGCATACATGTATTATGCCACTGCTTAGCCTTAGCCGATAAGAAATATAGGGCGCTGGGGATGAAGACTTGCGAACCAACAGCGATCCAATCACTGACCGTTAGGAAGGTAATACATCTGTACAAGTCACTAACGGGTTAAATACAGGAATGGTGCATACCACCTGATACTCTGATCCTCAAGGGACGAACTAGACTGGTACAACCACTAGTTAATCACCGGGATGCAAAGGGCGTGAGCCTAGGCATCAGGACTTAATGGTCCTGATGCCTAGGCTCATTGACCTCACTGACCACCCAGTCAATTAATAATAATAATAATAATAATAATGTCGAAGGTTTCTACTTTGTTCGCCCGTTTACTATTTTGCCCGGCTACTAATTTGGTTATTAATTAGGCCACTACTAGAAAATGATCCGAGTTGCAATGCGCCCCCCTATAGGTTCTTAAGTCAAGTACATTTTTGTGGCGCCTCTTATCGATAAGGAAGTGATCGATTTGATTTTGCGTGGCTCTGTCCGGCGATGTCCACGTTGCTTTGTGTATATCTTTGTGCTTAAAGCACCTAGTTTTTACTATAAGATCTTTTGCTGCCGCGAAATGTATGACTCTAGTACCATTATCGTGGCTGGTTTCGTGCAGACTTTCCTTGCCTATAGTGGGCCTTAACATTTCCTCTTTCCCTATTTTGGCGTTGAAATCCCCCACTACTATTTTGGTGTCGTAAGACGTGAATTGGTCGATTAATTGTTCTAATCCTTTACCTCTTCCTCTTTGTCCTCCGTAGGACAATATACGTTAATAACCACGTAATTGTACCACGCTCCTTCGATGATGATATACGAGTCTGTCGTTCACGAATCTGTAACTTTTAACAGAGTGTATAATTCTTTTGCTAACCAGAAATCCGGTACCTAAGGAGTGTCCGCTCGCACCCCCCAAATATAAAGGTGAAGTTATCTTTTGCTAAAATCCCGCTATCTTGCCACCGAGTTTCTTGTATTGCTACTAAATCTAATTCGCGCTCGCCAGCTTTCTGTTCCGATCGCAGGTGAGTCAACCGTTCTAGAGGTGATAACCCCCATGCCTCTTTAGAACTAAGTATGAGAGCTTTCCGACTTTGATGAGGACGGAGTCAACTCATCGTCGGACACACTACGGAATCATTCCCGTATCCTAACGCCCCCCTGCAAGGCAGCGCGCCTTCGCTGGTTTCGTTACTGCGTAAGACCAGGTGGCGAATCGTCTACACATCCCCTTTCGGGGCAGTTGTCATCGCTCCCGCATCCTCCACAACAGCAGGATTTTTGTAATATGTGCTAAAAGAGATAGAATATAGACATAGTGAGGTAGAAAGAGAAAGTGAAAATAGGAAATGTTGTTGAGTGTTCGTTGTTTTGGTGGTGCTTCCGTAGTGTTTCTAGATGAATGCGTTCGCCAGTGTGGGCTCATCACACCCACGCCCGGGCCTATCGGCTGTCCGCTACTGCTTATTCGATTTATTCGCAGCTAACCTTCTTCTCAGGGGTCGTTCCTCTATCCATAACCTGAGGACGCTCTATGTAGCGGTGATAGGCACCCACCCGTCCGCTCTGGACGACTACGCCCAAGACCCGCTTAGGGTACCGGCGTTACAACAGAGCAAGCAATATAGAGATATTAAAACAATATTTTATTTATTGGAGTTATAAATTTAGTTGGAGGAAGCTACGTGCCAATGAATTGGCAGCGGTTTTTTCTTGGCGCAGGCATGAGATTTATGTGGTTATCGTCAATTTTAAAATATTGAGGTATGATAGAGTAGCGGTTTATCTGCGTACCTTTTTATGACAGTATATGTATTTTTAGCGTAAGAAACATTCTTGTATGGTCTGGTAAGACTGTCAGTTGTTTCTAACACTAGTCAGTATGATAAATCTTTACTTCTACTCCCGTGCACTTAATTATGTGCATAGCCTCACCTGCGCTAGTACGTCAATATACTCAGGTTTTTGTACTATATTTACTTTACAGTTTAAGCGCAGCCATAAACACTTAAATATAAAAATAACTAAGGTATAATTAAAATAATTTTAAGAAATTTATACCGCCTTAATATCTGAAATTTTCGCCAACTACACCTAAATGTAAGAAAAAACTCTGTAACTTGCAAAGTGTGCCTCACCCCGTCTCTAACGCGTTATCTTACAATGTTACCATCTAAGTTCAATTATCTTTCATATTTATGATTTTTTATAGATATGGGCGAGTTAAGTTCTATACAAAAATTTTATTCAGCAAAAAATATTATGATTACTGGTGGAACAGGATTTATGGGTAAAGTCTTAATTGAAAAATTATTGTACAGCTGCAGTGATATTAATGCTATATACATTATACTACGTCCAAAGCATGGTATTAGTCCAGCATTACGAATCAACAATATGTTAAAACTACCGGTAACTATTTTCTACATATTTTTGTGATATTTTGTGATAATAACTCATTTTCTGATATTTAGTACGTAATCTTTATTGATACTAGAAAATGAGAAAATTGCAAGAAATATACATGATGAATGTCGAACTATATTACATAATCATAACCTAATACCCCTTTTATCATACTCTTGTGGCTACCTCTCAATTTTACGTGAAATCTTAAAAAAACATGTTATTTTCTCTTTACAGCGCCCTTCACGGCTTTCTTTCTAGTCCTTTTACAATCTTCTTTCTAGCACATTCTCGCGAATCTTTCTTTATTACATAATATAATTATTTCAAAACAAAATCCGAAACAAACAAGTTTTGTCTTTTTGACCACGTGGTTTGCGGTACTCGTCTTTCGCTCAGAGACCCACTTTAGCTAGTGCGGCCTCGCTTTCGCCTCTAACAATGCTAGTTGCCTCCAGAGAAAGAATTTTTAGGGCATTTACAAATATTGTTCATAATAATTTAATTAAATTAAGAACTCATAAATCAAGGGGAACTGTAGCGCCCCAATGGCAAGTATAAGCTCTATATATTGAGCCGTCAGAAGCACTATTAAACATTGAATTTGCTAGATAAGCTATAAATATTTTGCAAATCTGTATTCCTTATCACTTAATTCATTGTTAACGCTAACAAATAAATATGTTATTCTAAAGATTTGAATACCATCTTTTCAATTATTATATCAATTTTTTTAATTACCATATCATACCAATCAACAAATTTTTATCTAGTTTCCATTACTGAGTAGCCTATTTGCGAAATTGAAAATGGTGGAACGGTGCAGCTCCGACAGTACACGAATATGACTACGGAATAGCAGTGTTACGTCGGAATGAACGCAACTTAGCAATATACTTATTTTTATTCGAGTTCCTATCTGCTGCTATTTATTATTTATTTAACTTTATAAAGAAATCCCTTTTGGCTACCGCAGGTGCGGTCACTGCCTTCCGGGAAAGGGAGCCAGATAACGAAATCACTTAAACGGGGTTAATTTTTAAAGAAACTAATATAATATATTTTACACGTGTTAGAGAAAGGAAAAAAGTACCTTGTAGTGTCTGAATTCGTAAGTGTGTGTGTGTGTGTGTGTATATATATATAGAGATGTAAACGGCAGGAGGTTGCAGCTGTGGATCCTTGTCGCTCCTAGAGCCTGGCGTCGGTGGTTCAGTGCGGTCAAGCTGGTGTGCGTCTCGGATTCCTTCGGCTCGTTCCTCCTTCGAGCAGGTGCAGACAGATAAACGCCTTGATGTGTCGTTTCTCCTCTTAGTGACGGAAGATGATGGTATATCTTAGTGATCGCGGCACTTATACAACTTGGACAGACTGGTAGCGATTCGGTATTAACTGGTTCGGATTTATTGGTCTGGCGACTGGCAGCGATTCAGCTTGTAAAGCGACTTCAGGAAAACTGACGGCGAGCACCCTTTTGCTCCCGGTTTTTATATACTGGAGAATCTGTAGCGTTGATTTTCCATATTAGGAGTGCCTAATATTCTCACGACTTTCCTCTCGACTTTGCGTGATCTCGTAAAAATTTTATTACTTTCAGTTTTTAGGAAAAGCGTCTTGTGACAGCTCTCCTGCTGCTTTTCGTCGCCTGCGTACTGTCATGTGTATCTTTTCTCGATTCGTTTGCGGGAGAGCGTGCTCGGCTGATGCTTGTTCTTCGCATAGCTATTTTGATTTCCGTCGCTTTTCGTGAGGAATACCGCGACTAGTTTAGTGACATCTTTTTGTTTCGTCGCCGTCATTTTTTCTTGGCGTTAGGCATTCTTTCGGGTGATCTTCGTCTTAGAGCGCGTTTTGTCGTTACGCCTCTGATTCTATTTTTGTAGGAATACGTTGTGGTGGGAAATGCTGCTTCTTGCGGCTGCTGCGATGACGATGCTCGCGAGTGTCTCACGTATGTGTTTTTCTCGTTTCGTGTAAAATTTGTGTGACCTACTTAAATTGCCGTCGTAGGCGCGTAATGGAATCAGGGATTCCATTACAGCAGTTATATGTCCTTAAAACTTGCAGGGGTAGAAGAAAAATTAATAATAAAACTTATTCGCATGTATATGTTCCCGCTGAGCACGAATCCACCCTTAGTTTTGGCCTCTGGGGCCACCTTTCGTCCATAACCTCAAAAAAGAGTCCAAAAATGCATTATTACGTGTCTGAGACTAGTAAAAGTGGTCAGAAAATTATGGAAGAAGCTTAGTCGCGTGTATTTTTTGCCGCTGAAGACGAATACACCATTAGTTTTGGCCCGTTATAGACTGTTATGGGACCATCATCCATGCATAACCTCAGAAAACAGCCCAAAAATGCAGTATTACGCAGTTACTACTCGATAAAGTGGTAAAAAAATTAGCGACAAAGCTTTTCTCATGTATTTAGGTCCGTTGTATTATTATTGAATATTTGTTATAGTAATTACATAAAGCATGTGTACAATAGTATTAATACTTACATAAAGAGTACAAAAGTTTCAATATTGATTATTCAATTACATTAAGTTGCATAAGCAATTTTTCTCCATTTTTAGAATTCGAATACTTTTTCATTAATAATACATTTTGAGATAATATAATGAAAACATGATGAGTTAAGATTCCTGTGACTGGTTTTGCCTCTTCAAATCTTTTATTCAATTTTCTTTTCATTTTGTCGTGTTCTGTATTGCTAAAGTAAACAATCTGAATTGTTTTAAAAAAATTCTTTGCCCAGTTTACAAGTGCTTCAGGTATTAAAATTGCTTTTGCAGGTTTCGCCAGAAGACTAGCACGATAAGCTTCCCGTTTAAATGCTGCTCCAATGCCATCAAAACAACTTTTTCCATGTGCTGTAGCAGTGTAATGCCACTCAGCTTCGATGCCAAAATCTACATTATGATTTAGTAAATTTGCTATTCAATATTTGTTTTTAAAATGTTGCTTTGCCTCATCTGTCAAGTAAATTATTTTTTTTTTAAAATTATTTACATATTTTTTAATTATTGGTATCAGTTGATTCTGAATTGTGTAAACAGCAGCGGTGTCATGTTTAAGACTATTTGACAAAAACACAATACTTTGATGTTCTAATTATTTACCTTCTTTGTAATAAAAAATGACAGGAAATACTGTACATTGGTCATTATTAAAATGAAATGCTTGTCAAGCATTTTGTGCTGCATAAGCATAATTATATTTCATTCGACTCGTTCTCGAGATTATGGTGTAGTTCCCCCCTCGCCCACTGGAATCCACAGCGCTTTAGACTGAGTCAAAAACAAACCCCCCACCGCTCATCGCGCCGCTGGCGCCTGCGGTAGAGACAAATGACAAAAAAGCCTCTTCAAAATAGGAACAATTTAAACTACCAAAGCCAGCAGACAAGGAAACCAGCTTACGCAACTGCTGGCAACGGACAACAGTCGGGTCAAGTCAGAAACTCGAACAGGTTCTACTTCAAAAACAAGCAACAGCCGTTCAACCAACGCGTGCAGAACCAAGGAAGATTCAAACCCAAGAACCAGAAGGGGTTCAGATAGATGTACGTAAGACTGCCGGTAGATTTTTATGCATTCCCACCGTTCAATTTAATTTTAAAAACGCTCGTTAAAATAAAACTGGAAGGGGTAACAGGCATAATTGTAGTACCAGATTGGGCGAACCAACCGCGGTACCCGCTATTTACATCCATGCTAATAGATAAACCACTCAAATTTGAGCCAAACACTAATTTACTGCTTTCTCCCTGCAGATTGAGGCATCACCCGAGAGCGAAAACGCTGTCGTTACTGGCCGGCAAAGTATCAGGGAAGCTTTCAGAAGAATGAGCGTACCGTCAGAATCGGCCGAAATTCTGATCTCGTCATTAACAAATTCAACTCTAAAGCAGTACGAGGCAGGGCTAAATAAGTGGCAAGTTTTCTGCTTAAAATCAAAGAAAGAAATCTATGTTCCTATGCGAGAAAGCTTGTTAGCTTTCTTGACAGAAAACTACAAAACAGGCGCATCATATGCGACGTTGAACACTTATAGATCAGCTATCTCCCTGTTAAGTACAGATAAGATAGATGAAGATGTGTTAATAAGTAGATTTTTTAAAGGCGTAGCAAAGCTAAAACCATCGAAACCAAAGTATGATTTCAGTTGGGACGTATCAGTAGTGTTAGAATTTTTAAGAAATTGTCAGACTGAAAATATGAAACTATTGTCAATGAAAACTGTAATCTTGTTAGCACTAATTACAGCCCATAGGGTACAAACGTTAAGTAGCATAAAAATTAGTAACATAATAAGTAGAAATAACAGATTGGAAATCAAAATTCCAGATCAAATTAAAACAGCTGGTCCAGGGCGTTATCAGCCTTTATTGATAATACCAACAAATACGCAAGAGCCTAAGTTATGTGTAAAATCTTGTATTTTGGAGTATATATTAAAACCGAAAATATTGGAGGTAGTGAAGACAAACTATTCATATTATTTAAGAAACCGTTTAAGGCAGTAGGTTCGCAAACGCTGAGCAAATGGATTAAAAATCTCTCTCCGAAAGAGGTATCAATGTATCAATTTTCTCAGCGCACTCTACGAGACATGCGTCTATGTCTCCGGCTTTAGTCAAAGGGGTTGATCTCAGTACGATACGTCGTACAGCAAATTGGGCAGAAAATTCTAAGGTGTTCGCACGGTTTTATAACAGACCTATAACACAAGATAGAGAAGAGTTTGCTAGAACAATATTAGAAAAATAATCTGCACCAAGCATTATTTATTATTTGTACTCAATATGATTGTTATTTCTTAACATAAGATAAAAAACAATAAAAATAAAGTGTGTGAAAAAAAAAATTGCTGACTCTGAATAATTACAAAATTATCCTCCACCCTCAAGTGCAGCAATTTTTTCCCAAAAAATTAAGACCTACAAACATAACACCGACTATCTAAATATAATCCAACATAACATTGAATAATTTATAATAACAACTCTGAAAAATGAGAGCTCCCGACCGCAGGCGCCAGCGGCGCGATGAGCGGTGGGGTTTTTTTGACTTACTCTAAAGCGCTGTGGATTCCAGTGGGCGAGGGGGTAACTACACCATAATCTCTTAGAACGAGGCTATTCATATAATTACGATCGAACTTCACGTACAGGTAAGTTCGTTTGATCGTACAATTTTCGGAGAAGTCAAACATGGCCAGTACATCATTTTCTGAAATTTTCAATTTTTGTTCTGAGATAAAAATTGACTGTTCTTTGGCAATAAAAGAGTGAGGTTTTAAATTTACAAGTTTATTATATAATTCTTCGACAAAATCAACTGATTTTAGTGTTAGTGTTTGTAACGTTGATCTATCAGTAGTTACCCATGATCCAAACTGTATTTCATAGATTGAGTTATTATTTAACAAATCAAAAATATATGAAGAAAAGTCTGCCACGTCAGCACAGTTGTTGCAATTGTTAAGGTAACAATCGGGAGTTGATTTTTCACATACTAATTTACTTAAACAATCTTTATAATTACATATTTGATTATCTGTCAATTTATTTATATTTATAGCGTCCAGCATCATTTTACAATTTTCATGAATTGTACATACACAAACACAATGAGTCCCCTTAGCACCAGCAAGAATACAATTTTTAGGTCGAAGCTTATCAAACAAACTAAAACTCACAATATCGTTCGGATGCGATTCCTTAAATGAAGAATATAGGTCGTTTAAATCAAACAATAAAATACGTTCCTGTACTTGAGTACGTACACCTTCAATCAAAACAGAAATTATATCTTTTCTCCCCGGTAATAATCCACTCATATAATCGCTTTCGTAAAACTCTTACTTTTTTAACAGTGTTCTGATAATTTTTTCCCACTTTTAGCTGTTTGTGGTGGTGTGAGTGGTAAGACGACGAAGGATAATCTCAAATCATTAGCTTTTTGTGCTAAGAATCTAGATGAACCAAATTCTTTTTGTATTTTTCTTGCACTCCAAGATTCTGGTGTAATCGTAAGTATTCTAAGCCTTAATGGATCATTACGGTTTAAGCTTGAAAATTTATTTTTAAAGCCCGTAAGTAGCTCTTCTAATTCGATTTCTCTAACTGATTTAGTTTGTGCAAATTCATGTTCTGAATCTGGTTCGATACGGGTCGGTCCAGCGTGTATATTTATTTTTTTTCTACAAGTGTGACATATTCTAGCATTTTTTGATATAGCTGAAATTCTTTAAGCATTTCCTTACATATCGGTCTTAAGTTACTGCCTTTATGATTTTTAATATTGTATGGATTTATACATCGATCTGTTCGAGGCATTTTGTTTCTATGTCAACTCATATTGCGGCACAATAAAAAATTTAAAATAAATTTATGAAAAGTTGTATATATCCTGAAAATAACAAGCAAGTATCAAACATCGCCAATTCATGTTTTTTTTCCTGCAAAAACAAAGACTGAAACAAATCGAGAACTGTCGAAAAAGACACAGCATGAAATATTTTAGAAATATTTCACAAATATTACCCTAGCGGAAATGATAAATGTGAAAAATTGTGATAAATCGTGTGCAAAAGTGAAACATTGTAACGTAAATGTGTACAATTCTGAAAAACTAAAAAAAAAGCATTAAGTTTTGGAACAATAAGAAAAATTAATTTACAGAATATATTACACTTTATTTCACATTGTTGCACATTCATAAAAACATTTTTCACGATTTTTCACGGATCCTCACAATTATTTGGCACACTAAAGGATTAATTGAAAATAAAAAAAAGTGATCTAAGATAGGTAAGGTAGGATCGAACCTGAGTCTTCAGCGTGCCAGTCAAACGTCTAACCAACTGAGCTAATATCTTATACGCTTCTAAGATATATTTCTTTCTTATAAAGAGCACTTTATATACTGTCTGAAAATGGGTTAAAAGGCAATATTTTGTTGGAAATAAACAAAACCACATCCTAGAGTAACCACTGGCACAGAAAAAACTCATTTTAAAGTAGAGTTAAGTCGTTATGTCGGAAACAAACTCGAAAACACCAGACTTGTGACAAATATGAAATAATGTGCATGATTGTGAGGAAACGTGAAATACTATGCATAAGTGTTACATGAAAATGCACTTTTTGCTAAAAAATAAATGTGTAAAAACGTGAAACAATGTGAAAAACTGTGAAAAACAGTGAAAAATTATGACAATTTTCTTATTAGCGATGTTCCAAATATTGATATAAAATTTTGATTTTTCACATTCTTTCACGTTTCCTTACAATTTTTAACAGTTTTTCATATTTTTCATTTCCACTAGGGTACTGTGATATATATTATGAAATATTTCTATACGAATTTTCATGCTGTGTGGGTAACTATTTTTAAAAAATTTGAATGAAAATTGAAACAAGCCAAAAGATTAAGCAAACTTGATAATTGTTTAAAAAAGCAGATAAAAATAAAGAAAACTCTTCGGGTTCCTTGAAAATAATAAAGTTCTTTAACAACGTTATTTTTTGCAATAAAAATGTATATTTTCTAAAAAAATTGTTCCGACTTTCCAAGCTATTCTTTTAGTTTTCCATTTTATAATTTTTTTTAATGAAGCTTTAACGAATATTTATCATTATTGCGAAAAACGGCAGCGAAATTATACGCTTTAAAAATTTGTATTTAGTTTATTAAAATGACGTAGATGATTAGTCATGCAACAGTAAACAAATAAATAATATTAATAAAATTAGTCACTCTCCAAATTGCACAAAATAAATAGATATTAACGAAGGTGAGAGAGTTAGCCCAGGTAAAAAAATAAATTCAAATTAATCCATATTTTCCGATAACTTTTCGTTTGGCATGGTTCCCAACCTTTTTAGATCAAAATCAACTAAAATAAGTCACATATTAAATAATAATACTGATGAAACATTCCTCGAGTAATCACAGTGAATTATTAATAACCAGTAGATAGGCTATAGGCATACCAAAACATAGGCATACTAAAACACCCCCTCTTCTCTCAGAGTGTTTTGGTACCCGATGGAAGAGTAGAGATCCCCTCTCTCTCCAAGATAGTAAAACACCCTCTCTCCTCTCAGAGTATTTTAGTACCCGAAGAGAGAGTGGGGATAATTTTACCTCTCTCTCTGTATTATGTTTTGGAATGCCTATAACATTCTCTACTTTTTAAAAATTTTTTTTTTTACTTTACAGTTTATGCTGATAGAACAATTTCATGAGTTTGACGTTGTGCAATGAACAGTTCGTCTTATAGCTTGGATTATGATTTGTGCATACTGTGACGCACTTAAAAGATCGTTAAAGCCATTTCTGTTTTAATGCACGCATGATAAAAATTTTTGATGCATCATGTAAAGCGTCACGAAGCAAGTTTCCGATTTGAGAGTAGTCATGTCCATCCGTTTTCCACCTGATGCCATGATAATTATGTTTGAGCCATTTGTTTTCCCTTTGCATTTTGTCTGAGAGTTTTTTCCATGAGAAGGGATTTTTGAATGTTAGAACAATAGGATATGCACTATTTTCCTCGAGAGGTATGATTGCTAATTCCTTTAGCATATAATCTTCTTCGGTTTGCTTGAAACCAGTCATGTCTACTGCATATTCCATTTTCCGGTGCAGCCTAGACGAGCTTCTTGATATTCCCACTGATAGGATTGTACTGAACGATGCGATCGTGTAAGATTAGGCAGTATGCTATAGTGTTAGCAGGAAAATCTTGTTTAGCCTCAAACTCCAGACGTACATCGACAGGAGCGCTCTTGAGAGATTCGTTTTGTCGTGAACAGTCAATAACTATGAGTGCTTCATTCTTGATGAACATAGGCTTTGTCAGCAATGGCTGCGGATCTCTTCCATAGTATGATTTTTGAAAATTAGCATACATATCATAGAGAATTGGCGAGATTCATATTGTTGTATGAATAATATTGTGAATTTAAGAAATGTTTCACATTACTTATCTCACAATGACCAAATATACTGGCATTTGCAGTTCTTGCTGCTTTTCTCTTTGTTTGTAGTCCGAGAATTACAAAACGAGATTTCTCCAATTGATTTGAAGTTTTCTCTGTCCAGACGTGTTTATTCGTGCTTGGAAGAAGAGGATATTCAAATATCTCCCAAGAAGGAAAACACATAGAGATGGGGTTATCCTTACCAATGAAATTCAATAGCTGGATTTTTTGTTTATCTGATGCAATAACATATGGCATTAACCATTCTATCTTCGATATATTTACTTCACAATCTTCATAAGTAATTACACCAGGTGATGTAGTTCCATGCTGGATTATTGCATTTTAGTCGCTTCTCGATCTTGTAAGAATGAGCTCATGCTTCATATTAACTATAATTTTTTTATAGTCTTCTGCTAAGCCCAAGATCATACTCACCGGAATCGCTACGTCAAAATTTCCCTTTTTATCGACAAACGTTTTGGTATCTTCTCCAACCCCAAGCCAGCCTGCGTTTTCTAGCATGTTATTCTGATTCAAGTTAAATGAAGTCCATCCTTTCATGAGACTGCTCAAACCAACATTTATACTTTTATCTATCTCCACAGCATTAATTTCATAACGAATTTCATCAAACAGATGACAAATGCCATTGTTCACGAATTTACTTTTAGTTGGTGCTGTTAAACCATCTTTTAGTTTAAATTTTCCACATATGTGGATAGAACTACGCGATGGTAAGAGGCATAGATCTTGATGTTGTATAGAAATACGAATTTCATCACTATTATGAAAGCTTAATGATGAGTATGGTTGATGGGCGTGTACCGCGTAATGAGCAATAGACTCATCGAAGACGACACCTGATTGAATGCTTAGAATTTCGTCCATTTTTCTGGAAGCAGCAAAGAATTATACACGTGAATTTTTTCCACGAACTTTTAGTCCTAGGCTTTTCAGAAACTGAATGCTCTTCCGTGGTAACGGTTTGAGTTTCTTTAGTCGACTGATGACTGGTTGACATGATGGCTGACTTATATATGTTCCAGAATTGTAAACGATACCCATTATACAGATTTGATGTGAAGTCTAATAGTAATTTCCTCTCCTCGAAAATTCACCAAATTTCCGTCCTGATCTACAATTGGAATTTGTAGATGATCTATGCACTTGACACTGAGTGGTATATATATATATATATATCACATGAGACGGAACTTCTAAGATTTTATATCCTGGAGGCACTCTGGGAAAGAACTCATGGATTGTATGAACTTTCTTATTATTGATGTAAGCACCTGCAGTAATGTTGCACTCTACTCTGAGTGCATTGATTCTCAATATTTTCACAGGTAAATCAGAGCTGTGTTAAATGTTCTCTTTGAGAATGCGAGGAGCGAAGCCAAGGAGACGGTCTATTGAATCGAGAGGTTTGAGATCTATCTGATGACTGCAGAGAATTTCACTTCTGAGAGTATTGTTGTTAGCTTTCAAAGAAAATTCAATTCCTTTGGATTTCAAAGTTTCTTGTAAAAATTGATTTATAGCATTAATTTCATAACTGCCCATAGTGATAATATTATTTTTGCTCAAATGAGGTTTATTATTTGACTGGTCAACATTGGGAATATAGTTGAATGTTAAAAGTTTAATTAATCCCAAGACAAAATTTGTATGCTGTGGTAGTTCAATCGAAGGAAAATATTGCGCTTCTAAGACGGATGAGTTTCCTGAGAGACTCAGAGTGAAGCTATCTTCCATGACTGATCGGATGCTAATGAATCTATTCGTCTGCGAACATCTCTTTTATAGTCTCCCAGCTAAGAAGTAGAGACAAAGGCGTCCACATATAAATGAGTCAAAATTTTGATATCTTTTGTAATTGTATTTGACTTCCTTCACGTTAAAATACATCATGAGATCCTTGGGAGGTTTGAGATCACCAAAACTATCGAAATAAAGTACGTTAGGACCATGTTTGCGATAGCAAACCCAGTGAGTACCTCTATTTTGAAAATCGTCCAAGTTCATTTTCCAGACCAGAAGTCATCGGTGATACTCTAAAAACAGTCATCACACCACTTGAGAAACTTGTTGAGATGAAAAGTGAAAGCCCACTGCAGCAACCATTTAATCATATTTTGGATAAAAACAGCAGCAGTAAGAAAATAAAAAAACAAATGGGAATTGATCGATCGAGTTTGCTCAACCATCAAAATAAGAACAATAAATCAAGTTGAATGGATTATACTGTTTATGATGATGATGATGATGATGTTTTTGACAAAATAACCAATTCTACATTTAAATCCGCTAGTGGAAAAAATGAATCAGCTGAAGACTTTTTATCATTGCTAGATGAAAGCCGTAGAACGATTGATAATATATACGGAGTGCGAAAGGTTGATGAAGTGTATATGATTGCTGATTCAGAAATTGAATTTGATGATAAATATGTTAAAGTCAGAAATGAAATTTATCCTAAAACGAATGGACTAATGAAATTGCTATTTAAAAAATATCCAGATGATCTTCTTCTGAGCTCATCAGACCGTGCAAATTATCGCAAGATTTTGGAAGCAACAAATGCTCATCGGAAAAAATTCAGCAAAGATGAATCTATACGAATGTCGAGAAGTAATAAATATAAGAATGTTTTAGCACCAATGTTCCGCAGCACTCCACGTAAAAAGAAGGTAAACAGCACCGGAGAAGGACTTATACCTAAATAAGAATTAGCTAAGAAAAATTCTTCCATTGATCTCGTCTACTGGGATGATCCAAACGAGCTTACTGAGAGACTTCGATTATTGATTGCCGAACGATCAGCTGGAAATAATAATTACGTCAATGAAATTCAGTCGATTATTGAGGAATTACGCGAAGCTGGGCATATATATTGACATGCAACTTTCTATTATGCATCAGTATTACCATGAGTCTTGATGTGTTTGGAAGAAAATTTGAGGGCTCGCAAGTGAGTCACGGTCCTCCAGGCATTGGTTTCAATTTTACACCGGACGGTGATTTTGATTTAGAAAATAAGCGACTTTGCAACCTAGGACAGCCCATTCATCCAAACGATGCAATCACTTTGCACTAACTGAAAGTTATTCTACAAACTGAAATAAATTATATAGCTGCTAAAATTGCTGGAATTGGTGAAGTTATAGAAGAATATAAGCAGCAAGTTGAAAAACAGCAATTGGAAGTGAATGAAAAATTGCGTTATCTTTATATTACAACTCTTCGCAATTACTCTAGTGTTCATTATATCATTGAAAAAGTGAATAAACAATTAAAAGTTCGTATAGACAAATTTCCAGATGGATTTTCATCTACTATAAACAATGATGGAACGTCAAAGAGTAGCTGAAGAGCTACACAAGCCAGCACGTCGGCGATACAAGAGATGAAAATATGACATACGCGGAATAGACGAGACTTGGCAGGCTGATTTTGTAGAAATGATACCATATTCTAAATAGAATAAAGGTTTTCATTACTTACTCACTGTCATAGATATATTTTCAAATTATGCATGGGCCGTGCCAGTCAAGTCAAAGAGTAGTAACGATGTTACTACAGCTATGAAGTCAATACTGAAAGAAGGACGAGTACTGAAGAATCTACAAACTGACCAAGGAAAAGAATTTTACAATTCAATTTTTCAAAAACTTATGAAAAAGAACAATATACACTTATACTCTTCGCATAGTAATCTTCATGCAAGTAAATACTGCACCATGGCCCATCCATAAAGATTATTAATATCAAAATATAAGAGTGTCTTCGTTTTCTGATTCTTATCGTATGATGGTAACATGTACGGATTGTTCGCCTTAGCATACCGATTGCAACATTGACTTATTCCTCCTCGAATGCTTGCTTCAATAAACATCAGCATATCTATATCTGTAAGAAGCTCCAATTCCACTTTTGTAATTTTTAGAGCTGCTGAAAATGTGAGACCTGGAGTCGTGTAAAAGTGTGCAGGACATAAACTATACGCTGTCAGAGATGTCTCTCAAAAACTTTCGAAGATGTCAGCTAATAATAAAACATCTGTTTTCACCCAAAGTTTTTATAGTAAACATATTCCATACTGTAACAGCATGGTGATCAATAATATGAGAATCAATAATATGGTCTTCGTCAGTAATATGAGAATCTATTAGTTTATTGTAAAACTCATTCTTCTCTGGCAGTTTTGTAGTCATCAACTTGTCCAATCTATCTAAGAAATCATATAGAAATATACATTTTCGTCTAAGAAGATTGATTTGCTCATCTGTAAATCTATCATTTTTGACTCATTCAGTGCTATCTGCACGGTTCCAAATATGATGCAAGATTTTCCAACGATGATAGTAAAAAACGCCATGAATCTATAAATCTAAAACTGATATCACAGTCATCTATATACTTCGTAAATGAAATATATTTTTCTTTGTTGTGAGGTATCAGAGATACTCGTCCCTTCATTATTGTAGAAGTAGCAATCTCTTTCAAAATGAAGTGTGTATCATAATTGAGGTTATGAAAGATAACCGGCACAAACCTCGAATCTTTGTAATTTAAATTGCATGAATTGTGAGCTGCACCTCTGAAACTAAATAGAAAAAAAAGGCTTACATGCTGTACAGCATTTAAGTCAAATATTTGTATACATTAAAAACTAACGTACCGTCCTGTTAGATGTCAATGGTCTCGTACTGCAAGTTCTTCACTTTTGATAGGTTTTCGGCATATATGGCAAACAGTTGACTTCCGAAAAGATAATTCTTCTAGATCTGTAAGTCTCATTGGTTTTGGATTTTTGTAAAGTAGATCAATCTTTTCACTAATTCCTTTCAGTTCTCGAACAAACCATTTTGCCGGTGTCTCTTCATCTTCATTTTCTTGTCTGTATGATTTATAAACAGATAAACTATCATCAAAGCTGCACTTTATATAATAGCCTATGCTATATGCTTCATGAAGCTGAAAAGCATTTTCATTTTCAGTAGGCTTTAACAAACATTCAAAATCTGCATAAATAACAAAAGGAACTTTTTCACTTTTATTGTAATAATCAAATTTAAGAATGTTATTCTTAAAGTCGGGCAAATTAATTCGACATTTATTTAAATTTTTGCAATCATTTTCATACATTTCCAGCCTTTCTTCACAGTAAAATATTTGTAAACACCTTTCGCAGTGGTATGATTTTACATGAGATTTACTTAATTGAGTGCTTAAAAGTCGAGACAGATATTTAATCCAAACGTAGTGGTATTTAGGCAAGCTTCCGCCATCATCATGATTATTTTCTTCATTTTCAACTATGTAAAAGTCTTGAATGAGGAGTAGATTAATATGTTTTTCTTTCTTTTTTTTGTAATATGGCATGGCGATACTTCAAACTTTGCATTGTACTTTTTTAATATGTATACATTTATTGAAATATCATTTAATTTTTCGAACTTCGGAACATCTTTGAGTTTCACTGGAAATTCTATATCCCCAAAGTTCAGCTCGTTCTCATACAAACGATATTGATTAACTATATTGGGATTAGTTTCACTAGGATACAATGCTGAAAGTATAGCATACTTGAAACATTGATTATCATTATTACGAACATTAACACATGCTTTTTTCTTTTCTATAAACTTTGGAAGTGGAATGAAGGAACTCCCCTTGATTGGAGAATATTTTTTCATGTTGATACACAAACTGATAATACTCGTCAGGGTCCAGCCAGAATCTTTCTCCTGGAATTCTTCAAGCTGGGTGAGAATAGGTTCTTTGATATGATCATTGAACCATTCTTCCAAATTCGTTGTCATGAATGCTGTAACACTTTCACTTGTAAAATATTTAATGACTGTCGTTTCCTCGCCATTTTTTTGCATAGAAAATTCTGCGATAAAGTCAGAATTTATTTTCACAGCGTTATATTCCTTCAAGCAATCTTCTACTTTAACCTTGAAGATCTTTTGCGCATCGTTCAAAAAATTTAGAATGTCTACATGCTTTATGTTTACAACTACACCTGTTCTAATTCGATTTTGAAACGCTGATTTTACGTCTCGCCACTCAACTCTAGCTTCAGTTTCTTCCGATTGTAGACCACCTCCTTGCTGAAGATGTTGTTCGAGTTGAACTTGCACACATGAAAGATGTGTCATACAAGTTTGATATTTCTGCTTTTCTCCTCTTGCAAGATTAGCTTTGTCGATTTTTTTGTTCAATTTTTACTTTTTTCACTTAACACTCACAAAACAGAATTGTATAAAGAACTAGTTTAAAGGTGGAGTTTCTTCTTAAATAAGCAGGATGACAAAATTCATCTGTTCATTTACATCATATAAATTTGTCTTATAGAACTAACTCTACGAAGCTGCAAGATGACTGCAATGTGTGAATACAAAAAAAATGTTTCAAAATACTATACTGAAATATCCGGAAGAAAATGTTTATATTTGCGACATTCAAGGGTTTCAAAGAATAGCTGGGGATACTTTTATATTTAAAGAAATCAGCTTTCTCAACTTGAAAAAAACTGCTTTACCGACTGCTTACCTCTTCAAGTCGCCAATGCTGTGGGAAGAACTCACAGAGGAAGAAAAATGTATGATGCACTGTTTAGAAAAAAGTTACCACGGAATCGAATGGAATTCTGGTAATATTCCACACAATCGACTTAAGCATGTTTTAGAAATCTGCACGCAAGGTGTACAAAAGCTATATGTTAAGGGAGAACAGAAACTGCAATGGTTAAAAAATTATTTGCCAAATATGTAAGTATTTATATTCTCATACTTTCTCACACTTTTTTTCTACTTACATTTATCTTCTGTTTTCAGTATAATTTCAAATGTGGAAGATCTCGGATGCCCACCACTCGAGAACATCAAAAGTAATGAACATTACTTTTGCTTCCACCATCGTCTTTGTAACAGAAGAAAACCTACATGTGCCGTCCATAACGTCCTTTCAATAAAAGCTTGGATGCAAAATTTTTTCAACGGAAAATTTGATCAAGACAAAAACTGAAAATATATAATGAAAAACACTGAAAATTTTTTAATGTAACTAAGAATTTTTTTGTATATCTAATAATTATTAAATTTACAGATTTTCTCGATTTTATATACTTTTTTGCTTTAAATTTCCACCACATATTTTCCAATTATTACGATATAAAAACTATTTCATGCCTTGAAAATCAAAATACCTGCGTTTATATAGAAATATTTCTCAGTCGGTTTGTACGAGAAATATTTTTTAATTAGACCTTAAGAAAATAAACAATTCTTAAAAACTATTCCGGCAATCTGCATGTTGTGATTGAGTATATACTTTCAGTTCTTATTGCATATTGAGTATAGTAGCAGAAACATTTAAAAACAGTTAAGGTTTAAAAAATCTAGCAACAATACAGATTTAATATGATTTACTATTTTATAAACAAATCATTTAATCTAAGCTCTTGAATTATGTATTTTTACACACAGCCTGTATTAACTATTTAAAAATATCATTTAACGAGCTACAATGAAAAATGCAGTGATGAGAAAATTTCAATCATTTTATCAAAACTTGACATCATTTTATCAAAATAATACTTACAGCAGTGTTGCAGTAAGCTACAGAAATAATGTATTTAAAATTAGTATTTGTGCAAATTAATATTTGTGACATTGTTTACAATTTTTTAATTACGATAAGCAAAACTTCATTTAATTTAATAGGTATAGTTAAAACATTCAATAATAATAAAAGGAAGAAAATGACATAAAAAGTAAGTTTTTCTAGAAAATTTTGCAAAACAATTTTTTGCATTTTCTCAATTTTTACTTCTTAGATATATACAATATGATTTTATACAAAATAATTGCTTAGATATATTCAAAAGTCATAATCTAAATTATGCTAGAGATCCCTTTTAATTTTTGCGTGTTATAAGTATTTTCAAAATATAAAAATTCTAGATTACATTTCTTGCGTCTTTCAAGTCATTAATTCTAAAACTGTGTGCTACATTCATTAAAAACGTAACTAAAGTCAAAATAATATATTTAACTGTATATTTATGAGATATACACAAGGTATTTTACGACAATACGTAAATGACCACGGATATTAAGATAATAATAATTTTTCGGTTTCAAAAGCACGCAATTATATTTAATAGTAAGTATATAATATAATCTTTGAATAGAATCAAAAAAGCTTTCTTTTAATGATAGCAGAACTAAAAAACAGAGAAAGTGACCATAAACTTGTTTTTGTAACACAAGCACGATTTTCGCGTTTTTCCGACCTATTAAGCGGGACTAAAGTAACTATTTTCAGGTCGGCGGGCGTTTTTCATTTTTTTTGCCCGCATATGCCGCATTTGCGGGCAAAAAAAAATGAAAAACGCCCGCTAAAATTTTTCGGAAAATTTTCAATATGTATTTGTAATAAATTCTATGATAAAAAATACTTATACACCCTTTTTTCTGTATACTACAAATTGAAAATAGTCAAGAAATTTAAAAATTAATCTA
This sequence comes from Trichomalopsis sarcophagae, assembly GCA_024372645.1. Lineage (NCBI taxonomy): Eukaryota > Metazoa > Arthropoda > Insecta > Hymenoptera > Pteromalidae > Trichomalopsis > Trichomalopsis sarcophagae. The sequence goes on from QLSS01000260.1 coordinate 34,096, forward strand.
CTAAGAGTGTGGTCGCCGCATCTGAAAAAAGTTGCATTAGTCCCACTCAATATATCAAAAAAACAAAAAAATCCATACTTGTGTTACAAAAAATATGGTGTGCATCAAGAGCTAAGTGGGCTTTTTGGCCTCGTGTCTCGTGTAGTTGCAGTACTCGTCTGCGGCTCGCCTTCGGCTCGGGCTAACTCGCCTTGACTCGTACTGCAAACTCCACACTCGGCCTAAAAAAGTCACTTTTGCGGATCTCAGACACGTAATAATGCATTTTTGGACTGTTTTTTGAGGTTATGGATGAAAGGTGGCCCCAGAAGCCAAAACTAAGGGTGGATTCATGTTCAGCGGAAAAAAATACATGCGGCTAAGCTTCTTCCTTAATTTTCTGACCACTTTTGCGAGTCTCAGCCACGTAATAATGCATTTTTGGACTCATTTTTGAGGTTATGGACGAAAGGTAACCCCATAGGTCAAAACTAAGAGTAGATTCGTGTTCAGCGGAAACAAATAGATGCAAATAAGTTTTGTTATTAATTTTGTTCTCTGCCCCTGCAAGTTTTAAGGACATATGACTGCTATTCCGTAGTCATATTCATGTACTGTCGGAGCTGCACCAGTCCACCATTTTGAATTTGCAAAAAGGCCACTCAGTAATGGAAACGAGATACAATAAGCTGAATTTTAAGCCCGGGCAGGAATCATTTCGAGCCTCTGATTTTTGGACAGAGGGGGGTGGTCGGTTTCAAAAAGAATGACCCATATCCCTCGTTAAAAATAAAGATTGGAACGAATTGAAGTGGATTGTAATGGATTGGAACGTTTTCCTGGTTTCAATCCGTATCAAGCCATAACAGTAAATCCATTTCAATCCGTAACATACAAAAAATAAAAAAAAGTAAACGTTACCAATCCGTATCAATCCGCTTAGGTTACCTAATCCATTCGAATCCATTTCAAGTTATAATCCGTTACGATCCGTTAGATACGTGGCTATATATGATGACATGTATAATCTTTATAATTTTAAATCAAGAAAAAAACATCTTTTGAGATGTTTATGGTAAATGGGTGGCTCTGAATTAAATGGAGGCAACAATTTGGTCCCATAATAAAAAAGGTAGAAAATTTATTTCCTGAAAAAAAAAGTTTTTCGAAAAATAACCTCCATTTTCTGGTAGCTGAGGTCTTGTTTACAGTAGACTTATTTGTGCATTGATTCTCTTATTGAGTATATAAGATATTAACGATGAAATATCTAAATTTAATTTCGGCCCATGACTTTTTTTGAAGAGAACAAAAGCAACTCAAATATCCCTAGTGAGAATTTGGTTACATCATTCGACAACAGATAGCGACACAGATCTAGCTAATAATTGACTTTACCAATTTTTGAACATGAAGGCGTATTCGCACCCACTCGAGGTTTCTTGAAAGGCATCTTAGAGCCGCACTACTTCATGAGTCTGATAGGTACATATGGCTCGTAGCTGATATGAATAAGCCTAAACCGGATAAATGTAGCCGCACAGTTAAACGTTCTGACAAGCTCTTTGCCTCGCACTTTTCTGTAGGTAAAGGTATGCAGCACGAATTTTTGCTATGAGGACAGCTACTTTATTAAGCGTTGCTGAGAAGAATAAAAGGCACCTTATCCTACTCTAGATATAACCTCTATACTTAATGTTGAGATTTGCATCGCGGGTACGGAAAGAAATATTGGGCTGCCTCGCTTGTTGGCAGATCAATATTTTACTTTCTTATCAGCCAGAAAATCGCTCAAGCTAGGTATTCGTTATTTTACATTTTTTTCAGCTGCAAAGAACGTAGGTCTGAGCCCCGCATAGGCAGCGTGATATTAGTGCATAGCACACAAGATAGGATGCTCCCAATTACCTTTACTGCAAAGGCGTAAGGTAGAACTTTTTTATGTCTACCCATAAAGTGGACTAAAAAGGCGTTTTAGCAACATTTCCTAATACCAGACATTTCCGTATCACCAAGTATTCCATAACCTAACTCCTTTTTCTTGATTTTCTCGATTACGTGGGCATTCCTTGATTATCCTGAATTAAAAAGAGCAAAAAACTCAGTTATGATGCAAATATTTAAGGCTCTTTTTGAAGATAATTTGATATAAATAAATGTATATAAAAAGTAGCCGTTGCTCTGTGTTTATTACTTAGCAAATTATTGTGCTTCATATAAATATTGCAAAAATCAGAAGGTTGTTATTTATTATCTTTATTTTCTGATCATTATTTATAAATTAAGCTGTAGCTCTTTTGTAATCTTTTTAGCTTATAGGGACCCAGGTTTACGGTTTACAGCGGCGAACGGCAATACGGTGACGTGGCGCCTTGTGCAAAAACAAGCAGGGTCATCCACGCAGGGATGACCCTGCTTGTTTTTTGGGACAGTTTTTTAACTAATTTGACGTTTACTCAGCGACAAACGAAGCCAAAACGACGCAAAGGGTTGCGTTAGCGCGTATGCAGGTAATCCAAGTTGAAACATCGAAAAATTAGTGTAGGGATGACCCTGCTCGTTTTTTGGGACAGTTTTTCAACTAATTCGACGTTTTTGCACCAGCATACAAAGCTAAAACGACGCAAAGGGTTGCGCTTGAGCGTATGCATGTAATCTCGGTTGGATGATCGAAAAATCCTTGCAGGGATAACCCTGCTCGTTTTTCAGTACAGTTCTCCATCTAATTTGGCGTTTTCTCAGCAGCGCAACGCACCACGTCGACGTATCACCGTGCGCCGCTGAGGAACCCCAATTTAGGTGGAAAACTTGGAGACTCGCTCTTGCAGAGATCTCTTGATGTTTTAACGCAAATGATCTACGTAGGCGCAAGCGCAACGCACCACGTCACCGTATCGCAGTTTGCCACTAAGAAAACGTTGAATTAGATGGAGAACTGTCACAAAAAACAAGCTTGGTCACTCTTTCTCGGATTTTTTGATGTTTTATCTCAGATTCCCTGCGTCTGCGCTAGCACAACCCTTTACGTCGTTATACCTTCGTTTGCCACTGAGAAAACGTCAAATTAGTTAAAGAACTGTCCAAAAAAACGATCAGGGTCATCCTTGTACGGATTTTTAGATGTTTCAACTCAGATTACCTTCAGACGAGCGAGCGCATGGCCTCGTGTCTTCTTGACGCCGTTTGTTGGTGCAAAAATGTCAATTTGTGTAGAGAAGTGTTCTAGAAAATAAACACCGTTACTCGTGTACGAATTTTTTTGTGTTTCGACCCAGATTACCTGTGTACGCTCGAACGCAAGGCCTCGCGTCTTTTTGATGCCGTTAGTTGGTGCTAAAACGTCAATTTGTGTAATGATGTTGGGTCGTTTAGGCTTTGTTGGCCGGTGCAAAAATGTTAAATTAGTTAAATAACTGTTCCAAAAAACAAGCAGGGTCATCCTAGCACGGATTTTTCGATGTTTTAACTTAGATTACCTGCATATGCGCGAGCGTAAACCTTTGCGTCGTTTTGGCCTCGTTTGCTGCTGAGAAAACGTCAAATTAGATAATGAACTGTCCCGAAAAACGAGCAGGGTCACTCCTGCAAAGAGTTTTTGATGTTTTGACCCAGATTAGCTGCGTACGCGCAAGCGCAATGTACGACGTTGCTGTATCACCGTGCGCCGCTGAGAAAACGCCAATTTAAGTAGAGAACTGTCCCGGAAAATGAGCAGGGTCACTTCTGCAAAGATTTCTTAATGTTTTAACGCAGATCAGCTGTGTATCCGCGATCGAAACGCACCACGTCGCCGTATCGTTATTCACCGCTGAGAAAACGCCAAATTAATTAGAGAACTGTCCCAAAAAACAAGCATCATCACTTCTGCACTGGATTTTCGATTCTTCAACCGAAATTTCCTGCGTATGCGCGAGTGCATGGCCTCGCGTCTTCTTGACGCCGTTCGTTGATGCAAAAACGTCAATTTGTATAAAAAACTATTCTGGAAAATGCGCAGCGTCACTCGTGAACGGATTTTTTGGTGTTTCGACACAGATTACCTGCGTACGCCCGAGCACAAGGCGCCACGTCACCGTATTGCCGTTCGCCGCTGTAAACCGTAAACCTGGGTCCCTATAAGCTATAAAGATTACAAAAGTGCTGCAGCTTAATTTAGAAATAATGATCAGAAAATAAAGATAACAAATAACAACCTTCTGATATTTGCAATATTTACATAAAGCACAATAATTTGCTAAGTAATAAACACTGAACAACGGCTAATTTTTATATACATTTATTCATATCAAATTATCTTCAAAAAGAGCCTTAAATGTTTGCATCAGAATTGAGTTTTTTGCTCTTTTTAATTTAGTGTGATCAAGGAATACCCAGGTCATCGAGGAAATCAAGGAAAAGGAGTTAGGTCATGGAATACTTGGTGATACGGAAATGTCTGGTAAAGTTAAGAAATGTTGCTAAAACGCCTTTTTAGTCCATTTTATGGGTAGACATAAAAAAGTTCTACCTTACGCCTTTGCAGTAAAGGCAATTGGGAGCATGCTATCTTGTGTGCTATGCACTAATATCACGCTGCCTATGCGGGGCTCAGACCTACGTTCTTTGCAGCTGAAAAAAATGTAAAATAACGAATACCTAGCTTGAGCGATTTTCTGGCTGATAAGAAAGTAAAATATTGATCTGCCAACAAGCGATGGAAATCTCAACATTAAGTATAGAGGTTATATCCAGAGTAGGATAAGGTGCCTTTTAGCTTTCTCAGCAAGGCTTAATAAAGCAGCTGTCCTCATAGCAAAAACTCGTGCTGCATAGCTTACCTACAGAATTTACCTACAGAAAAGTGCGAGGCAAAGAGCTTGTCAGAACGTTTAACTGTGAGGATACATTTACCCGGTTTAGGCTTATTCATATCAGCTACGAGCCATACCCTACTAAAAATAATCGCGCGAAAATCGCGTGAGGTTTTCGACCAATTTCTCGAGCAATTTTCACGCTATTATCGCGCGATACATGAAAACAATGCCAGTAAAAAGTTTCTCACGCGATTATTGCACGATTCGTCATGTAGTTTATTTGAAAAAATGTTCAAATAAACTAAAATTGTTTAAAATGCAAAAGTCCTCGCGCGATTTTCGCGAGAATTTTTTGAGTAGGGTTCGATTCCTGATTTTCAACATTAGGTTTACAGTGTAAGGGGGCGTATACACCTTTAAATAATAGGTAATTTGCGAGTTTTTTAAGGTAGTTCATCCCAAACGTCATGTTCTTAGAAAAAGAATAAAACTTTGCACAGTTTTGTAATGGTTTTTTCCATACGCAATTCTTCTTATTCTGGGCCCGCACGAAACGGTGCAATTTTGTTGATAGCAGCTGTAGCTGCTAATAGAGCAGTATCGCGCTCGAAGTTGCGCCTTTATCTAAATTTAATAAACTAATAAAAAACTAGAAAAAAAAATATATTTGGATAAAACAAAATGATTAAATTTCTAGAGGGAAAAATCAAAATAAAAACTAAATATCTTAAATAGAAAAATAGGAAAAATTATTATTCACGAGAAAAATTATAATTGAAGCTTTCGGCTCCGTATCTCATTCGAGACTGACCCTGCGGAGCACTCGAGGCGACGCTTGCCCCCGCTCGTAGCTGTAGGCGGCGGCGTGCTCGTACAATAAGCACCACCAGACGATGCATCGGCGCGCGGCTCCGAGCCGTAGTTTTTCTCTTCACCAGAAAGGTTGGCGTACTCGAATGCACCACCTGACGTCGGGCCTTCGCATCTCCTTTGGGCTGCCGGTTTCGCTTGGATCTGGGGAGTCTGCATGCTCGAAAGCACCACCTGACCTCGAGCCTTTCCTCTCGCTGCTGCTACGTTTGTGTTTGGCAGCAGGTGACGGTTCTTCGAGTATTGCCTTAGCCAACTCGGCTGCCTGACGACGATCTGTCATTGTTTTCTTTCCCTTCGCAGTTCTCGGCTTCGAAACTTGGACAGATAGATTAGAAGACGGGTTTTCTCTTCTCTGCGAGCGCGTACGCCGACGATCATCGGCATACGGTAGTACTCCACCTAAATTTGCCATTATATACGGCTGCTACAAAAACTTCACTAAATCGTACACAAAGCATACCACTCCGACGCGAAAATACGGGTCACAAAAAGTCCCGGGTTTCGGCACCAAAATGTAGCTGCTAATAGAGCTCGAAGTTACGCCTTTATCTAAATTTAATAAACTAATAAAAAACTAGAAAAACAAATATATTTGGATAAAACAAAATGATTAAATTTCTAGAGGGAAAAATCAAAATAAAATCTAAATATCTTAAATAGAAAAATAGGAAAAATTATTATTCACGAGAAAAATTATAATTGAAGCTTTCGGCTCCGTATCTCATTCGAGACTGACCCTGCAGAGCACTCGAGGCGACGCTTGCCCCCGCCAAACCCCCGAAAACGGTCTCCATTCCCCAGGTCCTTGTTTGCCTCGTCCGCTGGTCTGGATCGCCAGATGCCGATGCATCTGATATCCGTAAGTTTTTCCTCCGCGAAAAGCTATAAAAGTTCGGACCCGACACCGCGCTCGGGTCGCGCTCGGCGCTAAAAAAAACACGGTGACATAAAACAATAAATCCGGTCCCATCGCCGCGCTCGACGTTGAGCCGAAAAATATTACGCGCACGCTCTCGTAGGGCCGAAACTGACACCGCGCCGAACCCGGCACCGAGCCATAAAGCTCCTCGACGCGAACAAGGACCCTTTCTTTTCGATCGCGCACGTGCTCCGCAGTCGGAGCCGTCTTCACATATTATCGCTGCCCTGTTCCCGCATTCACTCGGGCTTTCATCCTCGACGCAGGGAAAACCTCTTTAGAGGAAAACCTACGCCAGGATCAGAGAGCACAAGAAAAAAATATCTTACTTTAAACACGCGCACAACTCGTTGTTGACCATAAATCTAAAACTAAAGTTCGCATCCGCACGCCCGCTCGACCGAAGCGCAGAATAATGACTCCAAGCTTTCCCTTCATGGCAGTCGATCCGGACAACATGTCCCCAATAAGCTACCCTTGCCTAAGCCTAATCGCGTCGGCGCAGGAAAATCTTGGCTTTTCCTCGCCCCGCTGTCTCTCCAATTACCAGGTGTATCCATGCGAGGGAGAGGAAAAGAAATACTCAGTACTCAAGTGGCCACATATACCACGAGGCCTACGCGTCATTTTGCATGACGCGCTGGAGCATTTGTCCACCGATCTCTATTCTCGCTTCGATACGCGCCCGTACGTCAGGAAAAGCAGCCGAACGCAAATGTCACTTCTAGGAAAAACGTTAACAATTAATTAAAAAGCCTTTGCGCCACTGATTTCGATTAACATGATTGTCCAATATTATAACAATATCCCCCACTTTCATTGGGACCTCCGCTTCGCGCCATTTCTTTCTTGGAAGTAACGACGGCAGATATTCGCGCAACCACCTTCTCCAAAATGCATCGGCAAAATTTTGCGCAATCTTCCACTGGTTTCTTGTACTTATATTCTGTATATTGCATCGACTTAGTTTTAATTGCCTTGACGACAAACCTAATAAAAAATGATTTGGCGTCAGTGCCTCTTCATCTCGTGGATCTACCGAAACGTGCATAAGTGGGCGAGAATTTTCATTGTGCTCGATCTCCGCGAATAACGTCAACAAGACTTCCTCTCTCGGAGCCTGCTCATTTAACAGCGTCGCTAACGCTGTTTTTACAGAACGTATTAGTCGCTCTCATACTCCCTCCATATGCGAAGCAGATGGCGGATTGAATTTCCATTCGATGTTGTTTCTTATTGCAAAACTTTCGATTTCCGTGGGATTGATCTCTTTCAAAACTTGTTTTAATTCTTATCCATTCCCTTGAAATTTGTACCACTATCCGAATACATGCACAACGGCGTACTCCTACGCGCAGAATACCTGCGAAAAGCAGGTGTGTGTTTAGACTATGTGCGAGCTCTATATGAATCGCGCGCATCGTCATACAAGTAAATATTGCCCCCCCCCCCCCCCACCGTTTCTCTCGCCTTCGACCTATTTTCACCTGCATAGGTCCGAAATAATCTAAACGGCAGTGGCTAAAGGGTAAAAGTCTATAAGCTAACCTAGCCGATGGCAAATCGGCCATCTTCGGATTTGCTGGCTTTGCATGGTGTATTTTACAGACACTACATTTTGATATTAAACTTTTCAATCCTTGCCGTAATCCTATTATCCAAAATTTTTGCCTTAATTCATTAATAACCGACTCGTGACTCGCGTGATAGAATTTTTCGTGATAGTCTTTAATCAAAAGTTGAGTTAACGTTTGTTTGGCGTCTAAAATAATCGGTTGCGTAGCTAATTCATTGGAATCAAAACTTCGAAGTCGACCTTCCGAGCGTAAAATATTATTTTCATCTAAAAATGCATTCAACGGTAAAATTTTACTGTCCTGGAAACGGTTTTGTTCTTTTAATCAAATTTATCTCTTCACTAAATGAAATTGACTGACTCATTCTAATACAAACATTCTCGGCTTCTAATTTTCTTTCTATCTCAGACCGATTTTTTACTTTCTTGACTAATAGATCTATGGCTTTTAATACATAATACACAACTTTTATAAGTCGAAAATATTTAGAAAAACGCGTAAAATCAATTATTAATGGCACTTTCTCTACTGCATATAAAACCCGTGACTCTATTTTCAAATATTCTGCTTACTCTTCATCGCATGTCGTGAATCTTGCGGTCACAGACTTTCCTCTCCCTTAGTCGAGACAAAATCTGCATGAATCAATCAGAAATTAGTGTGAATACATAAATATTGCCTACCTAGATCACGTTAAATACTACTTCATAAAGAGAAAAAAGACAAGTGGAAATCAAATTAAGTTACAAATAAATATAGACATTACACAATTTACGATCATTCATAATTATTTATTAGCCAAAACATATAATAGCTCGACCGAAATTGCCCATCAAGGGTCGTCATTGTAATTTCAAATTTGAAAACGGTTAAACAATTTAAAGTTAAACAAAACTTCTTCTCGTATCTGTCTTACACACTAAAACTGTAAATAAAGTAAATTTGTAATTGAGATTTATCAATCACGAATGTGTTACATACGATTGTCAGATACGAATTCGCAATTTCGCAAGCATAAAGATCGTGACCTTCAAGGTCTCAGCTGAGGACTGTGTCCCGCTGTTTCGTCGAGTACGTCTATCATAGCATGCGAAGCGCCGGAGATCGGACTGAGGACGAACGTCGCCCCGCCAAAATGTCAACAAAACACAAGCCAATACGCCTGTCGGAATCCGAGCCGAGTCTGTTCGACATACAACCCGCCTTTGTAGTCAAAAAACGTCCATTTTAAGCTAATTGTTTGAGTTACCCACGTACTACGAATTCTATTTATACTCAGATGTCTACTCCCTACCTTGCTAAATGAAACGACGCTTAGAATCTCGGGTCTGCAGAAACAAAGAACAGCAAACGTGTCCCGTCAAAATGCAATTCCACGAAGAGCTCGGACGTCGGTGAAGAACCGATTATCGAAATATGACTATGATCGGCGTGGCCTTCCTCCTCTCTCCGGACATCAAGACTGTGTCCTCCGCGACCTCGTCCTCGTGCTCCCCTCGAGTCAAGCAGCTTGATGCCGTCAACCAGCCGCGTCGAGTATCTTTTCTTTTTCTTGAGATTGCTGAAGGATGTGCGCTCTCCTCGACGACTAGCTATACTGACTCGCATGAAGCGTGTTCGACTCGCGCCGAGCCTCGTGTTTCCCCCTCCACTCCGACACACGGACTCACACCTCCCTCTCAGCTCCGCCGCGCCTAACCGCCTGAAATGCCCGATAATTTCGACGAAACATGTCGCTCTAGACTTTTAATTAGGCCACTGAGATTCTGACTCACGTGAAAATTGTGGACCCATCAGCCACCTACTGCCCTCTTTCAAAGTATTCGTAACTGACCTAGTACCGTCATCAGCGGGATTCTCTTTGGTATTAACATACTTCCACTCCTTCGCTTCCGAGCTTTCGCGGATTTCACCTAATCTATTAGCAACAAAAACTTTAAAATCGCGAGGGTCTTTTTTAATCCAACATAATACCGTCTTTGAATCAGACCAAAAAACTCGTCTCGTAATTTTGAAATCGTGTTCGTCTGCAATCATTTTTGCCAATCTCATACCAAGAAGCGCGGCTTGAAGCTCTAAACGAGGATTTGAAACTGCTTTTAATGGAGCTACTTTACCTTTCGCGGCTATTATCGTCACATGAAAGGACCCCGTAACACGCCTATGGGAAAAGTGGTTTCCGTCAATTTCGCTGAATTTTTGATATGTTGTGTCTTGGCGTCCTGAACAAATGTCTCAATGGGCACGAAGGGGGTTGGGTTTAGAATTTCGTGCCCATTGAGACATTTGTTCAGGACGCCAAGACACACAACATATCAAAAATGCAGCGAAATTGACGGAAACTACATTTCCCATAGGCGTGTTACGGGGTCCTTTATTCTCACTTGACGCAAAACGCCAATAAGCGACTGCTGCGTAAGCTTTTGTACTAGCATCGCAAAAAATATGTAATTCAGCGGATTTTACCTGTTCATTTTTAAGCTGATAACAACGTTTGATCTTACAACATTTTACAATTTCTAAACCTTTTAGCCATTGTTGCCATATAAAAAATTCGTCATCACGCAACTTCTCGTCCCAACCTATTCCACTAGCCCAGATTTGCTGCATTAAAATCCTAGATTGTATCGTAAACGGAATTAAAAAATCGAGAGGGTCGAAAATTGACATAATTATTCCTAAAAATTCTCTCTTCGTCGGTTTCTGAGACCCATCATAAAATGCTTCGGTTAATTTTATTTGAATTGAATCTAAATGCGAGTTCATCCGTCAAATTTAACCATTTTAATCCTAATACCTTTTCGTCATTACTCTGATTCTGATTATCCACCGTTTTTATTAAAGTGCTTGAAGAGTTTCCCGAATTTATCTCCCATAAAATATCCGCGTGATTACTTGCCCGTCCGTGCATTTCCCAATTAGCAAATTTGTTAATCTCGATCGACTCTCTAATGCAATTAATAGATTCTGAAATCCTCTCACAGCTGTGTAAATAATCATCCATGTAACAATTATCAATTATACTATTTGCGGTTTCCGGATAGACTGATAAAAATTGTGAAGCATTTTTATTTTTAATGTAAATAGACGTGCACGGCGATGATTTCGCTCCAAATAAAACCGAGGTGAAATCGTACTCTTCTGGTGGTCCCGTACGATCCGCGCCTTGCCACAAAAAACGTTGAGCATCTTGATCTTCTTCACGGACTTTAATTTTTGAAAACATGTCTCTAATATAGGCCTTAATCGCGTAAGCAAACTGCCTAAATCTCATTATAATTCCAGTCAATGATTTTAATATGTCCGGACCGGATAATAAATAATCATTAAAGCTTTTACCTTTTGAGTTTGCGACTAAATCAAAAACTAATCGAATTTTCCCTGGTTTGTTTATGTTGCTCACCCCGAAATGCGGCGAAAATCGAATCATTTTATTTATAGACTTTTTCGTTCCTTTCTTCGCAAACCCCCTGTCAAAAAATCTCTTCATTTCGTTGTAATATAAATTTGTGAGTTCAGCGTCACGATCTAACCTTTTCTCTTGTAATTTTAACGTCCGTCGTCAGTCATCTCTACGTCATCCCTTAATAATAATCCTACTACCCATTCTGTTCTATTATGAAAGCTTGTCTTTTCTAAAATTTCAAGAGTTCGCCTATCTTCGTGATTTGCTTTCACGATATTCACGCGTGAGTATAAGGTTGCAGTTATCTTGTCCTATAATCATTTCCGGCGCTGCATTATACGGCGAAATTTTTATCCGTTTTCACCGCACAGAAATCGACTAACTCTTTGTCTACACATTGCTTACTCAAAGATAAGTCACGAACGACTAATACGTTCTTTACAATAAAAGACGCGGAGTCGCTTTGCACACTTAAATTTACTTTTTCACTGCATAACATAGTCGAACTATCTCCTTCTATCCCCTTCAAATATATTTTTTCGCTTGTTTTGCCCGCGCCAATCTCATCTATTATTTTTGAATTTATAATGGTTACCGTTGCTCCATCGTCTAATAATGCATAAATAAGTTTACTCGATCTCGATCCCGTTAAATAAATAGGTATTAATCTCAGTAGTGCACGACAATTTAGTCAAATTTGATGGTTTATTTCCGAAATTTTTTCATTCGTTTGAGAACTTCTGACTACTTCTAACGTCTGAACTTCGCATTGTGGTTTTGCATTCGAATTTCTCCCTTCGCTGGGGTGTAGGAGTTCATGATGGCTACGTTTTTTACATTTTGGCTTCTTGCAATCATTTCGAGAATGCCCGCCGCTTCCTAAACAATTAAAACATAGACGTTCGTTTTTTGCAATTTTCCAACGCATATATTCCGGAAGCCTAGCTAACTCAATACACTTATCGATTAAATGCCCTTTGCGTCGGCAATTCGCACAATGTTTGCTTTCACGCGTTTCTCCTCGCTTCTTCTCGTCGCTGTCGTTTTCGTCTGCGCTTCCGTTTAACGTTGCATATACCGGCTTGATTCTTTCTCCCGAACTGGAACTAACACTCTTAGAATTCTTATCAGCCTCGGATACCTCGTAAGTGATGATATTCGCAACTATATGCTTTTGTGCCTCTTTATAAACGTACTGAGCAAGTTTTTCTAAAGCCGGTGTTTCATCATTTTCTCGCGTTTCGTCGGCGACATAATTTGTAAAATTATAAGCCATTGTGCTCGGTAATTTTTTAATCAAACCGTCTACAAGTTCGGGGCTGTCTAAGTATCCTTTACTATTCTTCTGTGACTTTATCGCTAAAACGGCGTTCCTTAATTTAGTCGCGAATTCGATCAAACCTATCTTACTCTTCTCTATACTCGGTAACAGCCTGATAAAATCTTAGTCAAAATCAGTTTAGAATTTCCGAATCGCATTTCTAACGTATCCATAATTTCTTTAGAACTATGGCCTGGCATAAATAAAGGCTGAACTGTTTTGTGAAGCGTCGCCGGACAATGCGTCAAATAATCGTAGTACATTTTCATGATCTGAATAATTCCCCAATTTAGTCGCAAATTCAAAAGACTGCTTGAATCTACTCCAATCAAGCGGTTCCCCAGTAAAAGCCTGCAATTTTTCACTGACGTCATTCTATTAATTAGCGTCGCATCGCCGCTCGCAAAGCCTAATTGCTTTATCGACGCGAGACTGTTTTCAATCACCCTCGCTAAACGCTCCTCAAAACTTGCATTCGATCGCTCGCGACAAGCAGAGTCAGAATTTTGGCTATCGCCGCATGGTCCTTCGATATTGCTACTTGGTCTTTCGGAACGTTGATAATTATAAGTAAAATCTCGTATATTTGATCGTTCATCTCTCGCAAAATTTGAAGTAATATTACTTGAAAGTCGATCTCGAAATTGCTCGTCTGAAAATCCGCAACACGCAGAGAAAGATTTTTGTCTATTCGACCCAAGTGTTCTTCTAAGAACGTTTGCACCTTCACTTTCACTGCTAGATGCAGTGCCGGCCAAACTTGAATCGACTTCATTATTAGACTCTACTCTTTCTCTGCTTAAATATTTCATTTTCCTGCTTGCCACAAAGCGACCGCGCTTGGTCAACAACGATTTCTTCCTCCCAACAGAGGGACGCTTCGCACGCGAACTTATACGAGTACTCAAACCTCCGAAGAGTGATGGTGGTGTCGGCTCCGATGTCCATGACGAGGTTGCTGCTGGAGGCGGCGTGCTCGTAAGCACCACCAGACGACGCATCGGCGCGCGGCTCCGAGCCGTGGATTTTCTCTTCACCAGAAAGGTTGGCGTACTCGAATGCACCACCTGACGTCGGGCCTTCGCGTCTCCTTGGGCTGCCGCGGCGGTCAGCAGGTGACTGGCGAAAATGTCACCAATGCCGGAACTTCATATACACACACACACGCACACAGAGAGAGAGAGAGAGAGAGAGAGAGAGAGAGAGAGAGAAATAATATTTTTAATAAAATATAATATTGTTGGAAGGCAGTCGTGAGGAGGACGAAATAAATCAACACTAAAACTGAATTATCAATGCACTGAAGCTTTATTCTTAACAAAGAAACGTCTCTCCTTGCTTACAGCGCGCGCTCTCTTTGAGTGCATACGCGATACTGCTCGGCGGAGAGCCGCGACTCTCCCTCCCGAAGCAAGCGCTGGCGTCGCTCATGCGCGGCGGCCAGAGGCCCTAGCGTTGAGCTGGACGTTGAGCAAAGTGCAGCCAATTCCAACACTTCCTCTTACTTTTGCATCATTAGTCCCAGAATTCTCCTTGAGTCTCTGCTTCATCAGCCTGCTCCTCGTCTGAGTACTCTAAAGAAACAAAGAAAACAGACAATTAATTATGAGAAACCATATTATTAATTTTATATGTTAATTCCCTATGTAATGGATCTACTAGAGCCTTAGTAAAGATATCAGCAAGTTGCTCTTTGGATTTTACCCATTCTATTACTACATAGCCTTTATTTACACATTCTTTGATGTAATGTTCTCGTCGCTCTACCATGTGTCTGAGTCTATTACTTCCATTGACTTTGGCACATGATATAGCAGCTGTATTGTCACATTTCACAGTGATTGGATACAGTTTTTCATTAAGCATAATTGATATAGAATTATGTAAGGACATTGCCTCTTGACAAGCTTCACTCATGGCTACATATTCTGCATGACAAGTCGACAAAGCAACACTTTGTTGCTTGTGTGTTCTCCACGCAACTGTACCACCGAACAGCCGAATCACATATCCACACGTGGTCAGTGAATTCTTACAATCAGATAGACTTGCATCAGCATATGCAATTATATCTTTTGAGTTATTCGTAAGTATCAAGCTATGATTCTTCGTTCCTGCTAGGTACTGAAAGACTCTCTTGACCATGTTCCATTAGTTTGTTGTTGGGTTAACCTGGTGTCTGCTGAGTATATTAACTGTATATGAAATATCAGGTCTCGTAGTATCAGCCAGATACAGCAGTGATCCCACGGCTTCTCGATAAAGCCTATTTGGAAACTTTTCCTCTGTATACTCGCTTTCCTCCCTCTCTTTCCTAGCACAGCTCACTGCGTCACTCTGTTTCATTGGAATATTTTTGGGTTTGCAAGTTTCAAAGCCAAATCTTTTTAGTATTTTATCGATAAATCTTGTCTGATTCAATTTAATCTCTTGTTTATCAAAATCTCTACTTATGTTTATGTTTAAAAATTCTTTGGGACTTCCCAAATCCTTAATTTTAAATTCTCGACTTAGACTTTTACTGATCTTATTTAACAGACTATTACTAGGTCCTGCTAACAATATATCGTCTACATAAAGGATCACTATCACTATATCGGTATGCTTTCTATAAGTATACAGACAGGGATCTATATCGTGAGAAGTAAAACCCAGATTGCTCATTACACTGGAAAATTTATCATTCCATTTTTTAGGACTTATCTTTAAGCCGTATAGTGATTTGTTGAGTTTACAAACAAATTGTTTTCTCATATCATCGTTTACCTGAACTCCCTCTGGGATTTCTAAATAAATGTCCTCAGATAACTCACCATACAGAAAGGCTGTTTCTACGTCTAGCTGCTTAATTGAATACTTGTATTTGTTAACAATCGCGAAGAAAGATCTAATTAATGATATTCTAGATACCGGGGCGTAGGTTTCTCTTAAATCATAAGTATTTCTATCTTTAAAACCTCGAATGACAAGTCTACCCTTGTACTTGATTGAACCTTCCTCACTTATCTTTTTCTTAAAGACCCACCTTGAATCTATCATGTTAGCTTTGTTATTATTCATTGGTATCTTTGCTCTTTCTACTACTGTATAAACCTGCTTATCTTTTATAGCGTCAAGTTCAGTTCTTATGGCATCTATCCAATGTTCCTTTTCAGCCGAATGAATTGCCTCTTTGTATGTTTGAGGATCCCCCTGAATTTTGGCTAATAAAGCATGATACTTCAAGTCGCTCTGTTCCCTGTCGTACGTTAATTCGCATTCTTCCTGCGTTTCACACAATAGAAACCCCACTTTCGCACCCTTCTTGGGCTTACCTCGTTTTCTCTTAGCTTGAGCGGGTTCGTCTAAAACTTGACTTTGACTGGCTTCTACTTCTGGTATACCAGAACTTTCAATTACTGGATCCACCGTTTCCTGTATCTCTGAGAAAGAGAACTCTGAGTCATCTGTTGTTTCGATAATTTTAGATGGAAAATCTTTATATGTCAGGTTTTCAATAAACCTGACATGCTTGCTATCATAGAGTTTATTCTCCTTAGGAACAAGAACCGTGTATCCCGTACTGACATATCCTACCAGAAAACCTAACATTGCCTGGGGTGAGAATTTAGTCTCCGTGTTACGTGGTATTTTAATATAGGCTGCACAACCGAATCGTTTAATCTGGTCTAAACAATCTGATTGTAATGGTAAAGACTCACTCAAAGGTGTTCTCATATCTATGGACTTATGAGGGGTTCGACTGTATATATACACCGCTGTTTTAACACCTAAATCCCAGTATGTATTGGGTAGTCCTGAATCTAGCATCATGACTCTGACTTTAATTTCAAGAGTTCTATTAAAACGTTCCGCAACACCATTGTGTTGTGGCGTATCTGGACAAGCTAACTGCAGTTCTGCCCCATATTTGTCTAATACATCGATTGTTGATTGACTAGTAAATTCAGTACCTCGATCACATCGCAGATAACAGAATTTTTCTTCTGTTCCGATCAAGTTTCGCATGTTTTTTACAAACGTATCTATACATTGTGGAACATCTGACTTACTCTGTATTGGGAAAGCTAATGCTGCTCTAGTAGCATCATCTATTAACACTAGTACAAATTTATATTTTCCAGCGTGAGATACAGGGCTAATGGGTCCCATAGTGTCACCATGGACAATCTGTAAAGGTTTCGTCGCTCTCATGCGAATCTTGGCAAAAGGCAGCTTGATGCTGTTAGCTTGAAGACAAATTTTACATGCTTGAATTGAGGTATCTTTTAAAATATCATCTATTTTTAATAATTTATTATTATTTTTAGCAAGAGCTAATAAATAAGTCTTTGAAACATGACCGAGTCTCATGTGCCATAGCATACTTTCAGAGAGACCTTCAGAATCATTGATTGGTAGTTTTAACTCTTTCGTTTCTAATGATTTGTCTTCGTCGCTTACAACATGAGTTTTTCTATTATTAGTAGTCTCCAAAAATTCATTTTCCACTTTACTTTTACCAAGGTTCTCATTTACAAGTTTTTCATTTACCGTATTACTCCCATTATCTGTCGTGGGTTTTTCTGTAACCTCTATATTTTCCTTATTTTTCTTACTTCTAGTATTATAGAAAGACTTAGTTCTATTTTTTGGAATATCGTCAATTACTAATTTTAATATCCAGAATGGTTTCTTATATTTTCCAGATAAAATACTCTCATTCAATTCAGGATCGTATATATCAATTATTTTGTTATTCAAATAAATTTCTAAGCCTTGATCGACAAAACGCCTCAATGAAAGCAAGTTATTTGACAATTCTTTTGCATACAAGATATTGTTTAGAATGAAAGTATTATTACCTGCTGTTACTATATGTGTTTTTCCTAATCCTCCTGCTTCAAAGTCGCTTTCTTTATTAGCGCATTCTATCCTCGATTTTATTTTATTATTATATTCAGTAAAATACATTTTCGAGTTGCTGAGATGCTCGGTTGCACCAGAGTCAGCAATAAATTCGACTAACTTGTTGTTTCCATTATCTATGAGAGTGTCTTTGGACGTACCTTCGTAATTGTCAGCAATGGCCTGCAGGGAGGAAACATCGCCAAATCTGTCATAGCCAGAACCTCGGTTGGAGCCTCCTCGGCCACCGTGGCCTCGGCCTCTAAAGGAACGACTACCTCTCGCCCCTCTGTTCGAATTGGAGCCTCTAGTCTCTCCTTGATTAGAGTACTGGGCCGGTCTGGATATCTGGTTGCCTCGGCTTTCACGATTTCCTGCCACACCTCCTCTTCGAGGAGACCATCTGCCTCTCTTGGGTGAAGGGCCTTTGGGCACAAAGTCCTGTGAACGGTGGTCGTCTGTCTTTCTCTTTCTGCATTCGCTGGCCACATGAGAGCCGAGTTTCAGGCATTTGTAGCACAGTTTCTTGCCGGGATGGGGACACTCAGCTTGGATATGATCATCTATACCACAGCCATGACAGATGAGACGTCCTTGTCCTGGCTTGTTGGGTCGATTGTAGAAGCTCTTGACAGGAACTTTTGGCTCTTTGCCACTCTTTGTAGATTCAACCTTTAACAAATGATTCATTAGTTGAGCGCACGACATTTCGATTCCAGTAGTTTCAAAATAAACACTATCTGCTGTAATAATATCAGGTACAGCATCAGAGACTGCTTGAATGAAGTAGTCTCTTTTTTCTTTCTCTGATAGTTTTCCAGAGTCTGGTATGTTTTCAAACGTTCTTACTTTCTCTTTA
>QLSS01000260.1:52739-125239 GCA_024372645.1 Trichomalopsis sarcophagae
TTGGTTTATATCTAATTAAATTCAAATCATTTCTAGCAGATATGCTAGTTGTTTTAGTCTCATATCTTTTAACATTATTGATCTTTTTCAAAATTTCTGTGGGTTCAGTCAGATCAGTTATTTTACGATAATAAGTAGCGTCTATTCTATTTATTATAATGTCTCGAACTTTGAACTTATCGTCTTTCAATTTTTGTTCATCGTAAGTATGGTCAGATTCGTTATCTAGAGTATAAATCAGTTTTTTGATTNAATGAGTCAAAGAAATCAGATACAGTCTCTTTGCTTGGTTTATATCTAATTAAATTCAAATCATTTCTAGCAGATATGCTAGTTGTTTTAGTCTCAAAATTTCTGTGGGCTCAGTCAGATCAGTTATTTTATGATAATAAGTAGCGTCTATTCTATTTATTATAATGTCTCGAACTTTGAACTTATCGTCTTTTAATTTTTGTTCATCGTAAGTATGGTCGGATTCGTTATCTAGAGTATAAATCAGTTTTTTGATTCTCAACTCTGATTTGAGATAATCTTCAAACATTTCAAATTTCATGTTTGGTGTTAATTTATAATTTCTACCAGGTTGATTATCCCTATTTGAAAACTCATTTTTCAACTGCTCTGATAAGTTTAACAAGCTGTTGTCTTTAATACTAGTTTCTAGTTCTTTACCCTTTTCTTTTAGCAATAGTTTAACTTTACTTTCAATTAACTCATTGATCAATGAGGTAGTTAGGTTTCCGTTTGAGGAATTATCAATATGGTCTCTACCTTTCTTTAGATTATCAACATTTGAATTTACTTTCTTTGTAATAGTATTTGACTTTCTTACCCTGTCGTTGTCGGCAAATGTCGAGTTACAATTTTGACCATTGAAGAAGCCCAGCTTCTTCTTTTCTGGTATTTTCTCCTCCTGAAGTCGGTGCTCGAAGATGTCTGCAACCTCTGGGTCAGACGTGACGTCTGAGATTTCCCCATCTTCAGACGTAGCTCGCTTTCCGAGCGGAATATCTTTGTTGCTTAGGAAATGGGTCATGTTTATGTCCATGTCCTCAAGCCCTTTTTCTGGATTGATTTTGGGCTCCTCCCTTCGAGCTGGTGTAGAAGCAAATCTGCTAAGAAAGGAAAATGATGCCGGTTCATTTGACGTTATTCTTGGTTTTCCAATGGCTACAGTTTCACCAGAGTTTCCAGGCTTGGATTTTTCCGTCGCCTTGGGTGGAACTGTCTCAACAACATGGCTCTCTGCCGATGTTATGGCTCGATCTTGCCTGGTTGGAACCACAAGTTGTTTCACCAAGAGCTCAATGCCCTTCAAGAACATTTTATTTTGCTCCTCCAAGAGTCCGAGCACCTCTTTCTTAGTTATAAACTCCGGCGTTGGCACGTAGACCAGGTTAAAGTTGCAAAACTTCTCCCAGCGAGGCCACACTCTATCTATGAGTGCCTTTTCTTCTGCTCGTAAATAGTTATCAAATCTTCTCAGCTGATGCTCTGTGCTCCAGAAGTACAACGTTCCATCCGTCTTCCTCAGCAAGGTGACACAGTCCCCAGCATACTGGTTGTCTGGAGATTCATGCTCTTCAGACGCTTCCCATTCTCTCAGAATGATGTGTCTGAACTCCTCATTGTCTGCACCTGTTGGTTCACAAATATAATTAATAAACAATTTCAATTATTATTGCAAAGTATCTATTTTCGTTATTATTGTCTTTATAATTTAATTTGAATCTTTTCTTTATCTTTCTATTATCTTTCTATCTTTATCTATTCTATACATTCTTCTGTCGAATACTCTTGCTCTATGTAGTCGGTCTATCGACTCAGCTCTATGCTACTGTGTTGATTTTAATTATAAACATGACTGAAATTAATTTACTGACGAATTAATTTGATCAAATCATGAGCTTTACTCAATTACAGAGTTAAAGCTGGTACGTATTCTAGTGGGGCCCTCACTGAATACGATTTAAAATTTAGAAAAACTGCAGATTTTTATTGCAACACAGATTTTGTCTAAAATAATTAATTACTCATCTTTGGTAACAATTGCTATTCTGATTTTAAATCTCGAAATTCACAATTCCAGATCTCAAACTTTGCAATAATTGTTTATTATTTTTTTTTATATATATAAAATATTCTTGTCTAGATTTTCTCAAAACCGGATTTTGTATATCTATATAAATTCAGATTTTAACAGAAACATAGCATCATGACGGAATATACTCAACGGCATCACTAAATTTCCTACAAATCGATTTTATATTAGATTTATTTGTTCTCTTAATTCAAATACGTGTGTGTATGTGTGAGCGTGTACGCGTGATCGCCCGTAGGCCTTCACCACGGCCCGCTGCTCGTACACGAGAAAGGGATAGAGACAAAAAGGCTCTCCCGCCTTTACCGACGCCTACGGCTACTTCTCTGCTGTACACTCGCTGCAAGCAACGGCCACGCCACCTCTCGATCGCTAGCCGAGCCGCCGCAGCAAAAGCTCGTCCCGCTCCGCCGCGCGCCTGCGGTTTGGCAGGGAAGGGCGCCACCTGCTTAACTCTGCCCGTCAGACTGATCGCGCGCTACCTCTCCCCTTTTCTGACGGTCGAGACTTCGGTTCTCGGAATCGGCAAAACGCGTCTGAATGTCTTTTGTCTATTACGCCGAATTTCTCGATTTTTCGAGAGTTTTCGAAAATCAAACTCCCTGATATTTTCCGTTATGCCGTTTTCTTTACCACTTGTAATTTTTCTTTTCCTAATTTTAACACTTTCTTTCGCGATGATTTTATTCTCTCAAATTTGAATAAATCCGATTTTTACGGCACTTTCTTTCGCGGTGATTTTATTCTGATTAAAGTACGTCTTATATCACTTAATATGCACTGTTTCTACTTACTCGTTGACGTGCCGGGAAGTGAGACCTGTTGTGTCATGGCGGCTCTCTTTGTTTCGCTCACCTGCTTCCAGTCCAGAGACTCCCTGCCTCCGACGTTTCCTCTTCCCGTACTGAGTGACAAAAGACCCGGGTGTGATCTTTCACCACCCTTCAGTTCTCCTATCCTTGTCACCTCACTACACTCGCGAATGTCTTGACAAAGCCGGTGCGACAAAGAAAACGTGCGCCTCGTTGCGCTCACGTGCGGTGCTCTAAGCCGCAGAGAACCCGAACGCTCTTTGCGCAGTGGAAGCGTTCGAGGCCCATAACCTGTTGGAAGGCTGTCGTGAGGAGGACGAAATAAATCAACACTAAAACTGAATTATCAATGTACCGAAGCTTTATTCTTAACAAAGAAACGTCTCTCCTTGCTTACAGCGCGCGCTCTCTTTGAGTGCATACGCGATACTGCTCGGCAGAGAGCCGCGACTCTCCCTCCCGAAGCAAGCGCTGGCGTCGCGCATGCGCGGCGGCCAGAGGCCCTAGCGCTGAGCTGGACGTTGAGCAAAGTGCTGCCAATTCCAACAATTCATTATAATATTCACGACTACTTTTAACTCTTTCTGATCTTCTAGGAATTTTTAACTGATTTTCATGTTCATTAATTTTAATTTTATCTTTGATTGGGCTTTCAAAAACTTCATCATTTGATTCCTCGCTATCAAACTTACTCTCATTTTTATCTTCATCAGATTCATCGCTATTTAAATCGATACATTTTTCCTTTTCTTCTGTAACTTCCACGTGTCTTGTGCGACGCAGAGCCTCCCAGCACCTCGATGCGCAATTCCTCGCGACTCCAAGTCGCGGATTATTATTTTTATTCGCGGGTTTCGATGGCAATCGCTGACGTTTGGGAGAACGTTGGGAAAAAGGGAAAAATAATCACACACAAATTAATAGTTTTATTGCACCGATATTTCGCCCAGCCCTTCCCTACAACGCGGTGGCCGTAGCCGCCCGCGCACGATAGCCACGCAGGGCTCGGCGTCTCACCTCTACTCTCAGGTACGCGCGTACGCCTCGAAGCTCCCACCTCTGGCGTTGCGCCGTACACCTGTCGGCTCTCACGCACGCACTCGCGCGCGCGCCTCGAAGCTCTCGCTTCTGGCGTCGCGCGATATGCCCGTCGGCTCTCACGCACACACACACGACTTGAAGGCTCAGTGCTGCTCGCTCGGACAGCACGAGTCAGCGCGGTCCCCCTCCCTACTCTCTCGCACTCACACACGTAGCGCCCGCTCTCCTACAGCTCGCGCCCGCGGTACCGGCACGACGAGGCTCGAACCACGCCGGCGGAGCGCTCGTCTTCCCCCTCTCTCTCCTCTCTCTTGCTAGTTCGAAAACGCGCGCGCACCGGCTTTGCGTCGCGTTGGAGGCAAGCCCGACCTGCTGCTACCGAGCAGCGGAGGATTCTCGGACGCCCGATGCTTCTTTCTTTCTCTCTCTCTCTCTCACACACGCTCACTCTTTGTTTCGCGTTTCTCTCTCTCTCTCTCTCACTCTCGCGTAGATGGTGTCGAGGTGTGCACCCGCACCGCACACCACACTCTCGTCTCGTTCACTCTCTCTCTCACACACTCGCGGTCATCTCTCCCTCTCTCGCGCACGCTGGCTCAACGCCTCGCGTGGTTACGTTGAGGCTCTCTCGTCTCACTCTCTCTCTCTCTCTCTCTCTCTCTCTCTCTCTCTCTCTTCCTCTGCCTCGGGGTGGATGATGAGGTTGTCCTGACCCTTGCCCTAGCGTCCTTCCTCGTTTGGCACCGCTGGATTGTGGCCTCCGGGGATGGCTCGTCCTCGGCGTCGTGGTCCAGCCGTGGCCGTGATTTCTCTCGTGTTCTCTCACTCTCTCTCTCTCTCTCTCACTAACACGGTCGCGCGCGATCACACGTCAACTTATGTCGACGAGGCTCGAAACGTAACTGCGCGCTCGGCGTCCCTCCGTCGGCCGCCGGGCCCGTCTGATAGTGCGACCTAATTGGCTGCGCAAGGCGCGAGACGTGCTGATTGGCTGCTCGTCTCGCGCCACGCGCGAATCAGCGGCTCACTTTCGCGCACATCGGCCAGCGAATTCCAAGTATTCCCGGGACGCAACTCGCGTCCGAGAACACACGGGCCTCGCCGGAACCGATCGTCTACTCTCTCTCTCGCCGCGCTAACAACAACAAGTCGCGCTTCGCGCGGCTGCGGCGTGTTTTGTCACAGAACGGCCCCTTCTCTGACTTTGGCTCGTCGAGAAGGTCTTCGCGCGAAACAACAATGTATGTTTCGCGCGACTGCGACGTGCAACGTCGCACTTGATACTATAATTTTATTATTTATTAATATGCGATACCCATTTTCACTATACCCGACTAGAATTCCTTCTTCAGCCTTTTTATCCCATTTTGAAATTCTTTTCTGTTCTGACTTTCTAACAAAAACTTTACTATCATAAATTTTTAAATGTGAAAGATCAGGTCTTTTTCTGAAAAATATCTCATATGGTGTTTTCTCTTCAATAGTATTCGTGAACGTTCCATTTTTCAAATAAGTTGCCGCTTGAACTATTTCTGGCCAATGTACTTTACTTATCTGTGCTTCTTCTAATAAACAACGCGACATATCCATTATCGATCTATTAAACCTTTCTGCTACACCATTTAATTCATGAACATATACAGGGCACGGAGAAATAACGATACCCTTACTTTTTGCATAATTAAAAACTTAATTATTTCAATATTCCTTTCCATTATCACATTTTAAATATTTTACTTTTTTTCCTGTTAAATTCTCACATTCATTTACATAATATTTAATGCACTCACACACTTCTGCTATAGATTTTATTGGGTATACTCTAGCAATCTTACTGTAATCGTCTATAAATGTAATAAAATATTTTTATGATCGTACAAACGAAGAGTTGCTAAAGTGAAACGACGCGTTTCTTGGAGCAACTCTGGAGGTCAGCTGAGTGTGCGATGGAGCTCTGAGAGTTCGGGAGAAGAGGTGGAGGAGGAGAGTGGACGTAGAGAGAGAATGCTTGAGATGCAAGTTTAACTCAGCGAACCTGACGTCGTTTTTAACGTCGAACAAGATCAGCCAACTCGCTCAGGGCTTTGGAGTTTCTGAAGCATTGGGAGCTCTAGTTCTCGGGCGATCACGAGGAGGCGGAGGAGTTTTTGGACCGACTGTGAGAGTGTAGAGAGGGGTTAGAGGTGCCTGATCGTGAGCTGCTAGCGGTATCGCAGTGCATTTTTAAGTTGCAGGCAAGCTGCTGGTATCGGGCAAAGAGAAAGAGCCTGCGAACATGGGAGATGTTCTGCCGGGCCTTTTGTCGCCGATACATGGCTCCGTATATCGCGAGTCTTCAGTATCTTGTTTCACGCTCTCGCAAAAGCGTGAAAATAAGTTGCTTTCTGTCGTGGTCGAAGAGAGGACGACTGAGATAAGGAGAGCATCGTCGAGGGAAAAGAGAGCTACCGTATGGCGCGGCCTGGTGTGTCCGACCGCTAATGCCGTGGCTGAAAGAGAAAGGCGAGGAGATGGTGCGTGCTTTACCTGCTGTAAAGCAGGGCACAGGGCATTCAATTTTTCGAAGATGGTTTTTTGGACATGCCAGCAAAAAGGATATTTGCGAAGGGTAAGTCCTGCGCGTAAGCAAATGCTGTCGACATCGTGTCAGCTGTGCTGACGTCTAAGCCACTCAAGTCTGTGCCTAGATTGTCGAATGGCAATGCTAAGCAAACGAACGCTTAAGGAAAACAGTGAGAAGAGAGAGAAGTCGGTGGAGGTAGAGAGGCGAGGACGTGAGAGAGTAGTGCGACAGAGATCTAGAGAGGAAAGGAGAGTATGGACCTAGGATCCAGTAAAAGGTTTAAGGCCAACTTCTGCGAGAGAGAAAGCATTGTTAAGGGGAGAGGATTGCGACGTGGCAAACGTCTCAGCCGCGTCGATACGAGGAGTCTTGGTCGTTGCGGCCAAGCCCTAAGTGAGCGGAAGAAACAAGCGAGTCGGCGCCAGTCTGTTCTCTAGTTCAAGGAACGTACTAGCTAACTGTCAACGTCGGCGCGAGAGTGAGCCTCGTCAGCGAGCGCGCTGATTAGAAGAGAGAGAGAGAGAGAGAGAGAGAGAGAGAGAGAGAGAGAGAGAGAGAGAGAGACGTCAGCGGCACTACAGCCATCGCGTTGTGAGGAAGGGCTGGTCGAAATACAGAGTGCAATAAACTGTTAACTGTTGTGGGTGATAATTTTCTCCTCTCTCTAATGTTCTCCTAAACGTGGCCATGGCATCAAATCCTACGTTTAAGAAAAATCCTAGCGGTTGCGAGGCTTTAGGTGTTGCGCACCTGTGTTAGGAGACAAAGCTTCGCAAGCTTACATATTCTCTCTTTCTTCTTCATCTAATATCTGTACCCTCTGGCCTTGTTGATCTAAATCTTGCTGTTAGTCAGCCTTTTTTTGCCTGTCTTCCCTTTTCTTTTTAGATATTCCGATATCTCACCCTGCGGTTTTATAATTTCTCTTACATCTTTAGCCTGCCTTGATTCTCTCATTTCGCTCTCCTTCTTCCGTATCCTCTCCTGCCTCCTCTGTCTCTTGTACACTTGTTCCTACCTCTCTCTCTTTCTCCTTCCTTAGTTGTTCTTCGAAATGTTTCATCCATCTTCCATTCCTTATCCTCTATACACTATACTTCTCTACTACACGCTATACTCTGGACAATGATATCCCGCGTCCCCATGCGCTCGGCTTTCTCTATCTAGCATAAACTGAAATAATGCTATTCCGCGTGCTAAAATATGTTCTGCTCACTGCGTTTTAGAAGACGGTCAAATATGTATCATGACTGCGATTTACATTTCACTCAATCAAAGCATTACGGACATAATTCAATTTATCCATAGATCACTACTTGTATACTCTCAAGTAGGATCACAGGAGCTTGGTATAAATGACCATGAAATGCCACTGATTTTAGCAGGAGTTAACTTTGCTGACGAAAGTACACAACCATTAATTACATTCCTTAAAGATAAGTTTCAATTACACATGAATAATGATGCACAACAATCAACTACCAAGTATGGCACAACATTAGATGCAGTATTTTCAAAATTTTTATATAAAATCGATTCTAAACATTTATATCATACTTTAGTTACCACAAACCAATTGTTTCTTTTATTGAATTAAAAAATTAAAATACCTGTGATTACTACTAATAATCTATGAATAACGATAAACATATGTTTATTATTTCACCTACATAAAAAAACTAAGTCTACAATACACCTAATTCAGTCATGGTCTATGAATATGTGTGATCCTTGTAACCTTGCTTTTCCTCTTATAATTGACTCTTTTTTCCCCTAGTTTTTGCATTCTGCTCCTATTCTGCGTATTCCCTCATTCGGTATCCACGTCCTTCTTAGTTTTCCACCGTCTTCTTGTCCTTCTGCTCTTCCTTCTAGCTCGATATCATTATATTATGAGAAAATTTAATTAGAGTTATTTTAGTTATTATTTTCTGCATAAATCGACCTACCTTTTTTATATAGTACCATCACACAAAATCAATTATTATGATTTAAAAAATTGTCAATTGACGAGTCCATTAACTATGTTTTGTTTCCAATAAAACTGCTCATAAAACATACATTCTGTTTTAGAACATACTTTAAATACTTCTAATGAGTTTAATTTAAAAAAAAGCCTATAAAGATTAACTTCTAACAAAAGTAAAAGATTAGGCGAGTTTGATTTATTCTGCATTACAGTGTATATCAATAATATTACGTAACATAATAATTTTGTTTGCAACAAAATTACAGATCCCTGCTGGCCCATTGTAGCATTTGGTGCAATATCTTGTGAATTTGTTCACTGTCCGTAGGATTCCAACTGTATACGTGGTTTTTTTTGGGCTCGAATCCCATGAGGATACTTTAAACACCTATAGTTTTAGTAAATGCAGGGATTTTAATTCGAATGTTCAGAACATGTTTTATACCCAAAAAAGTGATATAATAAGCGAAAAAATTTCAGTATTTTCATCGCCAAACCATTTCTAAGCATTCAAATAAAAATTCCTGCATTCATACCAAAACTGCAACTACCAACTGGTGTACAATGTATCCTCCTTGAATCTGCGCTTAAAAGAACTATTTGTACACTTAGAATCCTACGGACAGTGAAAAAATTCACAAAACATTGCACCACAATGTGCCAGCACAGATAATTAAGGTTTTATATTATATTAAATATCACTTAATAAAATGTCAAGTTATGTACTGAATCAAATGTCTGCTAACTAAAAGCTTAAATAATATTTCGATCAGTTACAAACAACTATCACGTAGTTACTATGTAACTAACCATGCCTGTTTTATGATTACCAATTAAGTAAGAAGTTAAAAAAATATGAAAATTGATATCACATTCTAACATATGAAAAAAAAACGCTGCCAATTCATTGATACGTAGCTTCCTCCAATTACATTTATAGTTCCAATAGATAAAATATTATTAAAAGATACAATGTTAGTGCTTTTTTAAATATTTTTAATCTCGATTTTTTTACTGAAGGAACAATTAAAAAATAATACAAAATATTGTGGATCTGAATAAGTTCGAATGCGTTTAAACAAGCTGTCTGCGCAAGGATTGGCAGTACGCATGTACTATATGTTATACTGATGTGTGTGTATATATATACACACAGATCAGTATGACATATATCATTTTGACATAAATTAATAGAGAGGGACTTTAACGACGTGCAACGGCACCCCTAAAAGAGAAAGAAAAAGTTTTAAGAAAAATTCGTTTTAACATTTTAGCTCTTTACTTTGAGAACCGCTCGACGAAATTGTTTAAAATTTTAGCAGCAAATACCTTTTTTTATGGTTAATCACCAAATAAAATTTTTAAGCATTTGACTGCATTGTTTTGGAGATATGTGGAATCAAACAATTTAAAAAAAAAATTGAAACCTTCATATCTTAAGAACCATAGGGATTTGAAAGCTGCGCAATGAACTTAGCCAAGATACATAAAACATCTACTTTTTTTCCAAAATCTTCCAGTTTTCGATTTTTTACTGAAAAAATAAGTAGTCAAATAACTTGAAATTTTAATGGAATATAGCTTGACACGTGACACATCGACATGATTATTTTCGAGAGGTTATGGCGTTTAGTTTCAGAGATATGAATTTAAAAAAAAATCACCTTTTTCATTTTATCTGCCGAACAAAGCGGTCGATCCCGAGGACCAAACGGAAAAAACTAGGTAATTTTGTTCTCTTTCAAATGCATATTAGCTGAATTGTTTGTAACAACGGGATGATTGAAAACATGCAAAATTGTATTTTTCAAAAATCAAAAATTGGCCATAAAATAAAAAATAGTTTGCAAAATAAAAAATAAATGTTTTCCCGAATTCAAAATCCAAAAATATACATGCATGTCAATTTTTATTGATATTCAGCGAGTAGTTCCAGAAATATTACGGTATACATACTGCGACGCAATGCCTCCCAGCACCTCGATGCTCAACTCCTCGCGACTCCAACGCGTGGATTTGGGAGGGATCCAATCGCTGACATTTGGGAGAACGTTGGGGAAAAGGAAAAATAATCACACATTGATTAACAGTTTATTGCGCTTGTATTTCGCCCAGCCGTTCCCTACAACGTGGTGGCTAGAAAGCCGCCCACGTACAATGTAGCCACGCAAGGCTGTCTGGCAACGCAATGCACAGTGCCCGTCCTGAGGCTTTCGCCTCTGAATGGAGCACTGCGACACAACTCGCTCAGAGCTCACATTGGTTTAGTCCGTGACTTTCTAACCGAGCACCCCTCGTATGACATCTTCGGCTTTGCAAAGACATGGCTGGGTCCGATTGTGGATGACAGCCTGGTTAGCATCGGGGGATATTCCATCATCAGGCAGGACAGAAATGTAAACGGAGGTGGTGTCGCCTTATTTGTGCGCAATGGATTGAAAATTACAAAGGTTGTCTCTTCTGATACCATGGGTCTAGGAAAACCTGGAATCCCGGAGTATTTATTTTGCAGCGTACAGATGGGCGGCTCACCTCCGGTGCTGCTAGGTGTTATTTACAGGCCCCCGAAAATCCCTATGCAAAAGGACTCGGACCTTTTTGATGTGTTGCAGGACTTATGCGGCGAATTTAGTCATATGATCATAATGGGTGATATGAATTCGGACCTATTGTCTGACTCGGACTATGCTACTACTATCAAGCGTCTGTCCGAAGAGTTATCTCTTCAGATCATCCGGCATGGTCCCACATATCATACCTCATCGACTCATACATGGATTGACCTCATCATGACCGACGATAACGACACGATCCTCGAATCTAAGAATGAGTTGCTGCCTAGTTTCGGCAAGCATTGTGTCATAGATGTCTCACTAGACATCTACGCTCCCACTCCCGTGAGTGACACTTTCTCTTATCGGAATTACAAGTGTGTTGACACTTCCAGCCTTGTTGACCTCTTGTCTTGTTGTGACTGGGCGGCCATGAGTTCCATTGAAGCCGATCTGGAGGGCGCCCTATACGTTCTCAATAACAATCTAAAATCAGCAATGGATGAACTCGCACCTTTGAAAACGGTTTGCCCACGTAGGAAATATGCTCCTTGGTTTGGACCGAAGCTGAGGATCCTCATTGATAAATGCAATGCTACACTCAGGCGCTATGAGCGCACGGGGAGGGCGGAGCTTTTCGATGAGGTTCTTCGACTCACCAATGAGGTCGACATGCGTTCTGCTCAAGAGCGTGAATCCTTCCTTCGTCAACAACTATCGGACGCTCTTGATGATAACAGAAATATATGGAAGGTAATGCGTCATCTCGGCCTCCTGCCTGGGCGTAAAGAGGAGTTTTTTGGTTTTACGCCAGGGGAGCTGAACGAGCACTTCGTGGGAGTATCGGTATCACCCCTCGAAAATATAGACAATGCGACGGACACTATTGTGCTTGCAGGCGAGGAGGGCTTTACTTTTAGCCCTGTTGGTATTGGAGACGTCGTCCTTGCTATATCACATTTTTCCTCGCAAGCGAGGGGTGTCGATGGTATTCCATGCGGGGTGGTCGTCAAGGCCCTCCCAATCATTGGCGAATTTATTCTTAATCTTTTTAACTGCTCCTTCGCTCAGAGGATCTTTCCGAGTATCTGCAAGCAGGCTCAGTTGATCGCGCTAAGAAAGAGTAGTGCTCCTTTCAATATTAAGCACTTTCGTCCAATTGCATTGCTCTGCTTCCTCTCAGAAGTACTCGAGAAGATCGGGCACACCAGATCACGGAGTATCACGGGCAGAACCGGCGCGGCTGGTTTCTGGCTGGGCGGAGAGCTCCGGTCTGCGGCTTAACTCCGGCTTAAGTCTATATTTTTCGGGTCCATGAAGATCGTTAATGATATTAAATCATGGAACTTGCCTGGGGTTCCGCTGCCGGACGGAGTGATCGTCCCATTCAGTGAGACGGTCGTGAGTCTCGGTGTTGTACTGGATAGCAAACTGACTTGGAGACCACAGGTGGATGCTATCACGAAAAAAGTAAATAAAGCCCTATATAGCCTGCGGTTTATCAGGAACTGTACCACTGAGACTCTCCGCAGAAGTTCGTTTCTCTCTCACTCGTTCTCGCGCGTTTCTCGTTCTCTCTCTCTCTCACTCTCACGTCTCTCGGTCGCCCGATGGCTCGCCCCGAGAAGTCTAGCCGGCGCAGCACACACCTACCTTGTCAGAGGGAGGACGAGCCCCAGAATCCCCTATTCCCTCGAGGCTCAGGAATCATCGCAGCTCGTCATAGTCACTGGCTTCCCAGTGCCTCTTCTCTTTCGATGTTCTCCCTGTCGTTGGCTGGTCTAGCTGCGTCCCTCTCTCTGTCGGCTGGCTGGTTGAGCTGGGCGAGGATCCTCTCCTCGCTGTGACCCGGCCACCGGACTGCGTCTATTTCTTCCTCTCTCTCTCTCTCTCTCTCTCTCTCTCTCTCTCTCTCTCTCTCTCTTTCTCTCTTCCTCGTGTTCGCACTCTCACATTCCACAAGCGCCGAAACCCGTGATTGCTCGTCGACGTGTGTCGTCGACGAGAAACATACGAGAACTGCCGAGTCGCGCCGCGTTCGCGCGCTGGACGTTTCTCCCTCTATATCTCTCAGCGGCTCAGGCCCGGCTGATGACGACGCCTGATTGGTCAAGCACGGCGCGAGATAAGCTGATTGGCTGCTCATCTCGCACCAGCCTAGACCGGCAGGCGCCTTCCTTGAACCTGCAACGATCGACGACTTCCACGAATTCCCGGGACGTAGCTGACGTCCAAGAAAACGCGGGCCTCGTTTACGTCGAACGGCTCAGGCTTGGCTGTCGAGGAAGATTGCCGCGCAAAACAACAACATGCGTCTTGCGCGGCTGCGGCATGCTTGGTCGCAAATCGGCTCCTTCTTTGACTTTCCGTGTCGAGAAGGTCTTGGCGCGAAACAGTATGTATTTCGCGCGACTGCGACGCTCAACGTCGCAATACACACACGCATCGACACACACACACACACGCGCACACACACACATCCATACGGTCATTTTCTAAAAACACGTGATTTGAACTTCTAACACACCAAAAAGTATTTTCTAGAAGTTTTAAAGAAACTCAAAATTTTACTATTACAAAGGTTCCTCTGGGAGGAAGCAAAAATTAACTTAAATGAAAAAAATATTTTCATTTTTGAACAAAATAAAACGATCATGGCAACTTATGGAGAAAATACTTGAGAATTGTTTGGAATTAATCAATATATTACTTAAGTTTATGTTTGCAACAATTTAACTGAGCCTATCATAACAATTTTGGTTTGTGTTATATTATGTTTGAAATAATATTGTAATAAACTTAATTTATTTTGATCAATCTTACTTCTTTTTTAAAATGTAGCCTTTTAATTTTTTGTAGTTATTATCATCATTTTCTTTAAATTTACCTTGGAGGTATAAATATTTATACCTAACAACAACAGAGCGATGTTAGGAGCGAGGTGATCCTTTTAGTATACATTAACAAGCATTAAGGGACTTTTTTTTAAATGATCAAACATAATATTTTAATATTATGTAGATGTATAAAACCCAATTTTTAATTTAAAGATAGTTTAAAGAAATTCAATTACCTTAAAATAATTTCAATTTAATTATGCAGTATTATACAATTGTATTTACACGTATATTGTATTAAAGTGTTTTTTTTTTTAATGTTTAGGATCAATGTACCTGCATTTCATTATATAAACAAAATCACGTCTTTGAAAACTGTGTGCAGTTTTTAAGTAAAAAAGAAAATCTTGGTCTTGTCTCAAATAATCTAGGAGGCAATTATACTCTTTGCTTACTTGCAAATTTAGTACATCTAGCTAATATTGTAATCAATGAAGTACCAGAAGAAGTATTTTTTCCAGATTTCACGGTAAGCTTTGAAATAGTTATTTTTTGTTAATACGAAAACCTGTTAGAAATATTGAAATTATGAGATATCAAAAAGAAAGTTTATTAAAAAATGTCCAAATGGTAAGGTGGTCGAAAGAGCCTTACCACCAATGTATGCAGTGTGTTGGATTCCCACTGACTAAACTTATTTGCACTTGGGTCAAGTAAAAACTTCTAGTCAAAGATTGAAATGCCTTTGCATTACCTTTGTACTGACCTCAAGTAAAAGCATTTCTTGCTTCATTTTCTATGCCTTTCATATTATCAAAGCGCGCTCTCTTTCTCTCTCTCTCTCTCTCTCTCTCTCTCTCTCTCTCTCTCTCTCTCTCTCTCTCTCTCTCTCTCTCTCTCCCTCACTGTTGAGTGCAGTGTCGCACTTCGACACCCAGGCGAGGGGAAGCGACGGCATCCCCCAGGTTGTTATATTAAAAGCACTGCCAGTTCTCGCTCCTGTATTATGTCACATCTTCAACCTGTCTCTGAGCGATGCCCGTTTCCCATCTGCCTGGAAATTGTCACTGGTGCGTGCACTTAACAAAGTCAGTTCACCAACAACCCTGACTGACTACCGCCCGATTTCACTTCTTTGCTTTCTCTCCAAAGCCCTGGAGTGGGTGGTGCACAAGCAGGTCTCGCAATACCTTGAATCAAGGCTCTTACTAGACAGTCTGGCCTAATTAAGCTAACTGACGATGTCAGGGTCGGGATAAACAAAAAGAAAGTGACACTCCTTCTGCTCTTTGATTTTAGCAAGGCGTTTGACACTGTGTGCCACGTCCGGATCCTGAGGAAGCTAACAACTTTTGGCTTCTCTAAGCAGGTTATCCGCTGGATTGCTCCTATCTCACTAGAAGAGAGCAGGCTGTCGTTGGTGACAGTAGCGAGCGTTCTTCCTTGCAGCGTCTTAACATCGGCGTCCCGCAGGCCTCCGTCTTAGGTCCCCTGCTGTTCTCTCTGTACATCAATGACATCGGTTTCTGCCTAGACTCCGATGTTTCCCATCTCATCTACGCGGATGACCTGCAGATCTACAGTCATTGCCACCTCGAGGAGCTCGATTCTTTATCAGACAGGATGAGTGCTAATGCCGAGAGGATAACGGGCTGGGCTGCGCAAAACAAACTTAAACTTGATATTACTAAAACCAAGGCAATTGTCCTGGGCTCCCGATACTACATAAAGCTACTTCCCTCTAGAGCCAACACTTTCATTAATATCGGGGGTGCCCAGGTCAGCTTTGAGTCTTCCGTGCGCAATCTGGGATTGGTGCTTGACTCTAAACTCTCATGAAAGGAGCATGTTACACAAGTGTGTAAGCGTGCTCACTCGCTAATGTACAGGCTTTACTTTTTTAGAAAGAGTACCAACCTCAGATTGCGTAAACATCTCGTGCAGGCACTGCTGTTTCCGCTAATCGACTACTGTTCTCTTGCATACTGTGACTTGACGTAGGAACTCGACTTAAAACTACAGAGACTCGTGAATACAGGAATCCGGTACATCTATGGTGTAAGGAGAGATGAGCGCATCTCCCCGTACAGGCGGGAGCTGCAGTGGCTAACCACTGCTGGACGCAGGAAGTATTTCACAGTCTGCTTCCTTCGTAAAATGTTTAACACGGTCGTACCATCATACGTACTGGCCTTTTTTGACTTCCGCGTCTCGCCCCGGCCTGTGAGGGGTGAGGTGACACCACTGGAAATACCTGCCTTCGCGACTGAGACGCTGAGGAACTCGTTTCATATCAGCGCCTCATACTTATGGAATAGCCTGCCATCTCACATCAGAAACACCTCATCTACTGTCACCTTCAAAAGGCTTGCTAAAGACTACTACTTTAAACTCGAAAACGCATAACTCATAGACATTCATGTACACGCACACACTTACTCATTCTCATACTAATCATCTTCACTATCAGTACATTTTTCACTACACTTACTCTACACACGCCTCAACTTACTTTACTTCTATTTTATATTTACTATTTTTACTTTAACTGCATAATGCTAATTCTTACTATTGTACAATACAATGTACGCAAATAAATCTAATCTAATCTAATCTAATCTAATCTAATCTCTCTTAAGCAGCTTAGGGTAAAGAAGACTAAGTCAGCTCCACCATCAACCTCCGCATCGCGCGATCTTTCACCGGCTCACTCTAATACAACAACATTATCTATTGAAGCTGCCTTGAATGATATTAGTTAGGTACTCGTCGAATCCGTAACAAACAGGATGAAGCCCTTCAGGTATAAATCATCGTGTCTGAAAGGGTCTCAAGGATTGAACAACGTCCAGACCCACAGAAGAAGCGACTAGAAGTAGCCCATGATCTGCCTGTGTTCAAAACTCGCATTACTAATGCTGAGTCTTAATCCGAGGAACTCCACAACGTAGCGGGACAACAGTAGCACTGTTCCCAGTTCTGAGAAGATACTCAGCCTTCGCAGTGAACTGGCAGAAGTCACGAAGCGACAAGAACAGACCTTTAAAGTAATCATGAGCCTATATTATACCCTTGACACCTCGCTGCACCTCCTCGATTATTCATTGCTGAATGTGCTTGACCCTACATTCCTCAGGAGAGACGTGGCATCCGTCAGGACCATGAGGAGACTTGATATGACAAATAACGCCACCAGGGGTGACGGCAGACTACTACCATTAGCTATCACCCTCTCCTCAAGTGCACTCGCTTGCTCCATCTTCGTGACCAAGGCCAGGAAGTGCAAGCTACATACTAGTAGATTGGACGCCACTCTGCTGGAGGTGGCAACAGCTCTTAACCGTGACCATCAAGGGCTTATAAGCATTAATGAGCTGCTTGCCTCAAACGTCCACAAGCTGTGTTCAAAGGTTAGACTGGAAATTTTAGTTTTCTGCTTACAATTAGTCTTGCCCTAAATAAAGTTAAGCGTAGACTAAAAAGTTTTTGATATTCATGTTAAAATAATATATCCTGTTGTTTAAAACTCCGGATAAAATGTAATGTGTCAGATTAGACGTAGGGTTACATCACTGTGTAAACAGGTGCAGAAGGCCACTGCGTTACTGATGTAGGATTGCCCGCTTATTTATACTACTTACTTGTACATTTGAGGTTAGAATAGCTACTGAGCGCGTTGTAACAGTATATGCTAGTGCTAATTGCATGCAAAACAACTTGAATCACAAGTAGTGTGCTAGGTTCTGTATAACTATTGCAATACAACTTGGCTGGATTAGATATGAGTTCTAGGCAATAAATTTTAGTTTTAAGTCAAGTTTAGTTAGATGAAATGCCAGTTAGTAGGTAATGCGGTTAATAAGGTTGTTACGTGCGCCACTTGCCCATTAATATTTCACGAAAGCTGTTCAGCTAGGTACATTGCTACCAAAGCGTGCTAACTGTATTGTTAAAGTCGTATAAAGATTTGGCTCTTTTGGGCGCTACGGATTCTGCAAAACAGCTAAACATTAGAGAACGTGCGTCTCCCTTAGACTCTGCTTAGGGCTAAGACTCTACGAAATTAGCGATTTGAAGCACCGTACGTTAAAGGTCTTGGAAATCCCGAAATTAAAGTGAGCAGTCATGCTAGCTTTCCCTGCCCGATTTAATCCAGACGCTGTTTCCCAAGTTAACCCTAAGCAACGAGCTGCATCTGGCAGTGATGTTTATGAAATACGCGAATTGAGAGCTAAACATCTTCAGGCGTCGGGCAGTGCGCGGGCTGCCACGACTTGGTAAGAATAAACCCTCTCTTTTGTAATACACCTCAAGACCCCCTGCTTGCCAGACAAACTTTAGCAACATTTTTAAAAACGGAAGTGATTCGATAATACAGGGTGTCCCATTTTAAGTTACACAGCTGAATAACTAAAACAATTGCAAGTCATTTAAAAAATTTTTCAAATAAAAGTTGGTGGGTATCGAAGGGCTGATCCAGCCATGACCTTAGCCATGACCTTGACCTACATTCTCAAGGTTGGTCAACTTTATTTTTTAAATGAAAATCGCTATTTTTGACCTCGGATTTTGAAAGAGCACAAAATTCTACGTTCGGATAGGTATTTATGTTAGGGGTCAAAGTGATCCCTGAAGGTCATTTCAAGGTCGAATTCTCCCTTGGTGCAGAAAAGCTGGTTAATCATGATATTGCTGTTCTTATTCTATCCATCATATTTAATCTTGTTGTTGAAGCTTGGCCATACACAGCATCTTTTACGTATCCCCACAAAAAGAAATCTAGTGGGTTCAGATCCGGTTATCTAGGAGGCCACAAGAATGGCCCATCCCGCCCTGTCCATCGATTTGGGAATCGTTGATTCAAAAATGTTCGTACTTCACGAGCATAATGAGCGAGGGCACCATCTTGTTGATACCACAAACGTAGTCGGACTCTAAGTGGAACATTCTCTAGGTATCTTGGCAAATCATTTTCAAGAAATTCTAAGTACATTGGGCCATTAATGGTACGTTCAAAAAAATGTGGTCCAATCACTTGACCGTTACAAATGCCAACCCATACGTGGACCCACCAACGATGTTGATTTATCACCTCACGATACCAATGTGGATTTTCTGGTGATCAATAATAGCAATTATGCCCATTGAGACTACCATTGCTGATGAATGTTGCTTCATCGCTAAAACAAACCTCCCAAAAGAAATTTGGGTTCAGCTCTAACATCTCAAGAGCCCATCTACAAAATTGTACTCTGAGTACGTAATCTGCTTCGCTTAATTCCTGTACTAGAGTAATGTTCTAAGGATGGTAATTGACTGATTGTAACCATCTATGAGCCGTAGATCGAGGAACTCCCAATTCCCCTTTCAGGATCCCCAACTCCCAATTCTGCGAGATCTCCTCTCAATGTTTATCACTTGTCGAGCATTAGGATGGCGGCGATTTGGAAATCGCTTGACATAAGTACGGGCAGTAAGTCTGTAATTTCTACCACATTCGCCCAAGGTTATAGGAATGTCGACTACTTTATTAGGCGTCTAATTTTCTATTTTACTGACAACAATTTTATTACATTAGTTAATGCTGGTTTACAAATATTCTAAAAAATGCATAAAGCTTACAGACTGACTGCAAAAAATTATGATTCACTTTAAAGCAAATCAGCAAATATGACACTACATCGAGTTTAACTAAGTTCCTACCGCATCAAAAATCAAGTCCGATGGAACCCATGAGAACTTACTGAAGTCATTTTTTTTTTGTATGAAGTATGCTTATTAAAGACAGTTTCCGGTATACGTATCAAAATATGTTTTGCTCTCGAAACCACATCCGACGGTAGTCGACGATTACATTTTCATACAGCCAATCTAACTTTACTTAAACAAAACTGCTAGAAAATTACTTATGACGATACTTATGGTTATTAGGGGTACTAGGGTACCTTCATTTTGGCTTTCCCTACAGAATGGTGTAGTTGATTATCGATTTTAAGGTTAGCTTTCGTCCTTCGCTGATATCTGGATACACATGGAAAAAATAAAATCTGTTGCAGATTCGTGTCGACACTCTCTATCGATCTGTGCAGTCTAAATGTAAAAAGTTTTGTTTTCAAGGTTATGAAATCGGTTTCTGTTTGTACATCAAAAACTAGTGGGTTTGGTGCCGAAAAGAACAAATGTTTGAGGGGTATAATTACTCCATTGGCTAGCTATTTTTAGAGCTACACAAACACAAATTGGCCCTTTGCAGGGCTAAAGAAATGGAGCCGGAAGGCCCCCTACGTTCTTGACGTCGGCTGTACAGACTTGTCGCTTGAGTGGCTGGGTCATGCAAAGCGTCATTTCATTCATTAGTTACATATGATTGTCAAAGTCACCGATCTATGGCATTGTTTCACTCAAACAGCAATATCATGATTAACCAGCTTATCTGCACCAAGCCGGAATTCGACCTTGAAATGACCTTCAGGGATCACTTTGACCCCTAATATGATTACCTATCCGAACGTAGAATTTTGTTCTCTTTCGGAATCCGAGGTCAAAAATAGCGGTTTTCATTTAAAAAACTAAAGTTGACTAACCTTGAGAATGTAGGTCAAGGTCATGGCTAAGGTCATAGCTGGATCAGCTCTTCGATACCCACCAACTTTTATTTGAAACATTTTTTAAACGTTTTATAAATGACTTGCAATTTTTTGAGTTATTCAGCTGTGTAAGTTAAAATGGGACACCCTGTAGATATGTTTGAGACGCTGTCACCGTATGTTCACAGCTCACGCTTAGCGGCTGATACTCGAGCTCGCACAGTTGGTTTTAAACATGTATGGACCCGTGACGATTCTGTCATACTGCGTAAAACTTAGGTTATTAACGTAATAACCACTAATGATCTCAAACTCATGTATTGACAGATTGCACCTCTGTCCGCTAGCGTTAATGATTTAAACCAACATTCGTATATAAGTGAGCATTCTTCGCGTACGCATGGTCTACTGCGGATAGCTCACATCAAGGCTACAAAGGGCATTTTTATAATATTGAACTTCTTTATATTGAAAAACAAATTGATATCCTTTTAATCTTTGGAACTGGGCTCACACACTTGCATGAAACCGCCCCGTTCAACATTCAAGGCTATAATCCAATACGCAACAACAGAGGCCTAAAATCTGCTAATAACCAAGAAACGAATAAGTATATGCAGGTTGGCGGCGTTGCATGCTACATTCGTGATGATCTCTGCTACAACATTGTAGACGCCCCCCACATAACTATTATAAATGAAACAGAGTTTACTTATTTCAAGAGCTTTCGTTAAAATATCGGCAACATTATCCGAGTCTACTTTTACAATGTCAATTTATTTCTTTTCGTAACTGACATTTACAAAGTGATAATGTTTTTCAATGTACTTCGAATTCCGAGTCATGTTTCCATATTTTGCTAGTGCAATATCTCCTAAATTATCCACATATATTTTTATTGGTTTCTCTAAATTTATACTAAAGTATTTTAACAAATCTTTAATAACTTTAATTTTGCTTACTGCTTCTGACAAAGCTACGTACTCAGCGGCTGTTAACGATTTTGCTACACTGCCCTGTTTTCGGACTTTCCAATATATTACATTTCCTATAACGTAGATTTTTCGTACGAACACTAACTGACTAGAGTCTACGTTACAAAGCCTCGCTGCGCGTCTCGCCCCACCAGCAGACGCAGCGCGCGGCATCGACGCAGTGTGCAAAAACACGGTCAGGCAATCGCGGCGTCAGCACCATGACGATCGCCTCCCCTCTCCGCTCGAGCACGAAGCAGCAACTTCACGAGAGTAGCCTACCGAGCTGCAATACCTCTGCCGAGCGGGTCACAGACTCCCAGGCGCCTGCCTCACCGGAGCAGCGGAAGGACAGTCAGCAGTGCCCAAACGCGTCTGTCGGGTGGGTCACCAACTCGCAGGCGCCCGCTCCGCTCACATCAGCGTCGATTGAAGATTCATCTGTACTGGACCCCGTAATCCTGAAGAAGAACAGAGCGAAGGATGCGCCACTGGGAGACACCAGCCTGCTAGGTGTCTCAAATATTTTAATTCCTGTGAGTACGATGGAGCTTTTCTTTCAGCGATTTGACATGCTCCAGGATCAGCTTGGTGGCCTCAGGGCTCTCGTGAGCAGGGGTTCGGTGCCACATGGCGCCTCCTCTGCACTAGCAGAAGGGGGCGCTGTAGTCGGTACGGAGGAATTGAATACCCGTATCTCTGCTCTCGAGACCAAACTAGCTGATAACATCAGTGCGTCTAATAGACTGCTTGACGCTAACAAGCTGCTCCTGGACGAAAACGTTATTCTTAGGGACGAGTTGCAACAAACAAAGCAACTACTTGAAAGGCTCCATCGTGCTAGCCAGGACCTTGACACGGACTCGTTGCCGGTTTTGGACTGCGGTCCGTTACTTGCCTCGAGTCCTAGTAGTATTATTAAGCGTGATGCCACTGAGGTAGTAGGAAGCCGCAAATGCTCCTCTCCTCGGATGGCAACTACTGGCGGGGACGCAGGAGCGGGGGGAGGCGTTGCTGAGGAGTGCGAGGTTATAATTCACGGTCTCATTCAGAACACCGACAACATAAACGAGAAAACCTCGGGCGCGGCTGCCTTTGCACTGCTCAGCACCGTCCTTCCCGCCCTACAAATGAGCGACGTCGCCAACACTAGAGTGCTGCGCCAGCGCCAGCATAGACAGAACAGGGCTCAGAGCAATGACACGACCGGGGCAAATACAGCGACGCGTCGAGGTGTGCTGCCATCGATCGTCGTCAGACTCGCGAGCCCGGGCCTGGTCAGGGAAATCATGCGAGCAAAAAGTACGCTAGCTTGCAACTACCTGACCACAAACAACATCATGCCCGGGGCTCTAGACCCTGAGACTGCTGCCTGCTTGACCGGACATAAAGTATATTTAAATGAAATGTTGTCCCAAGAGAAATTTACCCTGTTTAAAAGTTTGAGGCCCATTACACAGGGACTGGGCTTCAAATATGTCTGGCATGCGGGTGGCAGGTGCTTGGCTAGGCGTAGGGGGGGCGAGCGCGCACACGTGTTTGCATCTGCTGCCGATTTGCAGGCTATTCTCACGGCGTGTCAGGCCGGCTCGAAACGACCTCGACGACCGAGTACACACATGACTGTCACTGAAAAGGACGAAAACTCTTCAAGTAACAGACCTCAGTCGGACCTGACAAGCAAATCGGTTGCAACTTTGCAAGCATCGATGCCATCATTGACGACTGTATCATCTGCATCAAGTTCAATACAGTCGTCATCATCGTCATCTTCATCCGCGCCTTCCATATGACTCGCGAGGCCCCCTGACAGTGCGCCGGGTGTTGGGAGTGGCTTGGGGGCGGGCTTTCTCAATGTGAACTCGCTCAGGGCTCGCATTGAGATCGTCTGAAATTTTTTGGCTGAGCGCTCCTCGATCGACATCTTTGGTTTTGCGGAGACATGGCTGGGTCCGATTGTGGACGATAGCCTAGTTAGCGTCGGGGGATTTTCCATCATTAGGCAGGATCGAAATGTAAACGGAGGTGGTGTCGCCCTATTTGTGCGCAATGGATTTAAAATCAAAAAGCTTGCCTCATCGGATACTGTGGGTCTAGGAAAACCTGGAATCCCGGAGTACCTTTTTTGTAGCGTAAAAAGGGGCGACTCACCTCCGGTGCTACTCGGAGTTATTTACAGGCCCCCGAAAATTCCGATGCAAAAGGAATCAGACCTTTTTGATGTATTGCGGGACTTATGCGGCAAACATAGTCATAAGATCATAATGGGTGATCTGAACTCGGATTTGCTATCTGACTCAGACGACGCTGCTACTATCAAGCGTCTGTCCGAAGAGTTATCTCTTCAGATCATCCGGCATGGTCCCACACATCATACCTCATCGTCTCACACATGGATTGACCTTATCATGACCGACGAAAACGATACGATCTTGGATTCTAAGAATGAGTGGCTGCCTAATTTCGGCAAGCATTGTGTCATACATGTCTCGATAGACATCTACGACCCCACTCCTACGAGTGATACTTTCTCGTACCGGGATTACAAGTGCATAGACACAACTAGCCTTGTCGACTTCCTGTCTTGTTGTGACTGGACAGCCATTAATTCCATCGAAACCGATCTGGAGGGCGCTTTATGTGTTCTTAATAATAATATAAAATTTGCAATCGAGGAATTGGCGCCCTTGAAAACGGTTTGCCCACGTAAGAAATATGCTCCTTGGTCTGGACCAGAGCTGAGGCTCCTCATTGATAAACGCAATGCTACACTCAGGCGCTATGAGCGTACGGGGAGAGCAGAGCTTTTCGATGAGGCCCTTCGACTCACAAACGAGGTCGACATGCGTTCTGCTCAAGAGCGTGAGTCCTTCCTTCGCCAACAACTATCAGACGCCCTTGATG
The DNA here is from genome assembly GCA_024372645.1 of Trichomalopsis sarcophagae. NCBI lineage: Eukaryota > Metazoa > Arthropoda > Insecta > Hymenoptera > Pteromalidae > Trichomalopsis > Trichomalopsis sarcophagae. The sequence goes on from QLSS01000260.1 coordinate 77,080, forward strand.
AAAATAGAAATATTTGGAAGATAATGCGTCATCTCGGCCTCCTGCCTGGGCGTAAGGAGGAGGAGTTTTTTTGTTTTACGCCAGGGGAGCTGAACGAGCACTTCGCGGGAGTATCGGTATCACCTCTCGAAAATATAGACAATGCGACGGACAGTATTGCGTTTGCAGGCGAGGAGGGCTTTACTTTTACCCCTGTTGGTATTGGTGACGTCGTCCTTGCTATATCACATTTTTTCTCGCAAGCGAGGGGTGTCGATGGTATTCCATGCGGGGTGGTCATCAAGGCCCTCCCAATCATTGGCGAATTTATTCTTAATCTTTTTAACTGCTCCTTCGCTCAGGGGATCTTTCCGAGTATCTGGAAGCAGGCTCGCGCTAAGAAAGACCAGTGCTCCTTCCAATGTTAAGGACTTTCGTCCGATTGCATTGCTCTGCTTCCTCTCAAAAGTACTCGAGAAGATCGCGCACACCCAGATCACGGAGTATCTTAATAAAAATAATATAATCGACCCCTTCCAGGCCGGTTTCCGAAAACACCACAGCACACAAACAGCGTTAATAAAATTGACTGATGACGTACGCATGGCAATTGACAAAAAGAAGGTGACGCTTATGCTGCTGTTTGACTTCAGCAAGGCCTTTGACACCATCTCACCTTCCAAATTACTATCTAAGCTGAGGCAGCTGGGGTTCTCTGGCGCGGCTCTCCTGTGGATTAAATCATATTTACAGGGACGATCCCAGATGGTAATTTCGAATAAAAGCGGAGCTTCAGAATGGCTTGAAACGAATCTGGGAGTTCCACAGGGTTCTGTCCTGGGACCCTTGCTGTTCACCCTCTATGCCAACGACCTGTAAAACATACTCGACGGCAACACAGTTAAACATCTTTTTTACGCTGATTACCTCCAGATCTATCTACACACCAACAAAGATAACTTCCTGGACGGCGTGGCTCGACTGGCAGAAGCGGCGCGGCTGGTTTCTGACTGGGCGGAGAGCTCCGGTCTGCGGCTTAACTCCGGCAAAACCAAGTCTATATTTTTCGGGTCCATGAAGAACGTTAATGATATTAAATCATGGAACTTGCCTGGGGTTCCGCTGCCGGACGGAGTGATCGTCCCATTCAGTGAGACGGTCGTGAGTCTCGGTGTTGTACTGGATAGCAAACTGACTTGGAGACCGCAGGTGGATGCTATCACGAAAAAAGTAAATAAAGCCCTATATAGCCTGCGGTTTATCAGAGGCTGCACCACTGAGACTCTCCGCAGAAGGCTAGTTGAGACACTTATACAACCACACATCGACTACTCTGCTGTGACTATCCTAGACGTGTCTAACGAACAACGAATACGGATACAGAGACTGAGCAATTCGTGTTTGAGATTCATCTTTGGGGTTAGGAGGGATGAACACATCAGTCCCTACCGGAGGCGTCTGGAATGGCTTTGCACTGATTCCAGAAGACTCTACTTTGAGGCCATTCTATTATACAGAATAACCCGGATCGGTGAGCCTTCGTATCTGGCCTCGTTGTTTAATAAACACAAGCCCAGACCCTCCGGTAGGGGAGTTCCCCAGGAGCTGAGCATCCCTACCGTGAGTACTGAAACCGGGGCTAGGGCTTTCCAGGTCCAGGGTGCTCGGTTCTGGAACTCTCTCCCTTCTGCTCTGCGAAACCTGCCATCACTCGCCTCCTTCAAAGGGGCATTACGGCGGCACCTGCTGGCCACTGAATCGTGACAACTCTGAGCCCTCTGGCGCTGTATTTTTTATTTTTTCATTAATCTAGTTTTAATCTAGTCAGACTCGGTCCGTGGCCGTAAAAATTCTTCCAGTACTGCGTAATTTTTCTTTTTTGACTTCAAACGTGTGATACAGATAGGTCTTTGACCAAATCTTAAGTGTACAACGTAGTGCTGGAGGAGTTTAATGTGATAATTATATATGACAAAATGTGATCTCATGTGATTTTATATGACAATATCTTTTATATATTTGTTAGACTGTATTCGACACAGTCTCTATGATCTTTAATATATTATTTTTTCTTTTTGCTTTAGTAAATAAAGACCTATCTATCTATCTATTATCTCTCTATGACTAAACGTTGAAGCAGACGCCCGCAAAATTCAAACTTTCGCAAGCGCCAGATAGCCAATGCTCGCAGATAGTCCGGAATTTTACGCTCTGTGTTACGGGACACGAGACAATTAAATGCCACTAGCATCAGGGCCCTTGATCCGAGTGTACACCAATATATTCACGAACGTGATACGCAGCAGTTTTTTGTTCCCGACATTCTGCAGATGAACTACAGTGTGACAATTGCCAGAATAGACGTAAAGCCAAGGCGCCAGCAAAGCCAATTGAAATCAAGCGAGTCGCACTTAGCTCTTCGCGGCGTATTGTATCGGAGACTCCTCGCGCGGAACAAACTGCCCCCACTACCACTAACAAGCGGCAGACGCGCGTGAGTAAGGACCCCCCACTGCTTCGCACGCTCACGACCGAGAAGAAGAGCGAGAAGAATAGCGAGGAGAAGAGCGAGGAGAGGAGTGAGCCGCCCCTACTACACTCATCGCAATACGGCACTCCTCTGCTGGCGCGCAAGTCTTCAAGCGTTAAAGGGGCTTCTCCGGCGGGAAATTCAAATGGCGCGAATGAATCTTTTTCGACTGTGCGGCGTACTAACAATAATGAGAATGCTAGCTTGAAAAGCACAAAGTCTAGTCGCGTCAGTGGGCTAATCAACGCCATGGACAACAGCAACATGACGCCGATTCACACGTCTTTCACTAGCAATAATGTGTTCATTCCGCAGAGTACTCTAGACTTGTTTTTTCAACGTTTTGGCATGCTGCAGGAGCAGTTTGATGATATTTAGTGCTGTATGACTCGTGATCATGTGCCTGCCGGTGTTGTTTTCTCTCCTTCACCAGCTGCTAAGGAGCTGAATGGGGATCTGGTGGCGCGTATTTCGGATCTGCAGGGGTTGGTGATTAAACAGACATCCCAGCTAGAGATGCTGCTTAAGGATAGTCAGCTGCTCTTGGAGGAAAATAAATTAATTAAGGCTCAAATGGAAGCATTGACTCATAGTCTCGATACTTTGCAGGTGAATTGTAATTGCTAACTGTAATTGTAGTCGTAATAATCTTACTACTAGTTGCAAGTATAGCGATCATAACGCTGCTGCGTCCTCGAATGCCAGTGCCCCATCCGATAGCGTTGGCCCCTCTCCCGGATCTTCTCGTGGATCCGCAGTGCGACGTCGTAATCCACGGTATTATGAATCGCGAAATCGCCACCTCTCAAGAGGCATTAAGTGTTGTCGCCTTCGCAGTGCTCGGTACCATCCTCCCCTCTCTGGCGCGGGATCATATCATCAGCGTGCGTGCTCTCATGCCTCGCGGACGGACCAGTGTGGACGAGACCCCTTGGGCCGGAGCTCGCGGTCGCCCTCGGGAGGGAAAGCGCAGCCATCCTGTGTTGTTAGGCTGGGGCTTATGGAGCTGGTCGGGGATGTGCTAAGGGCCAAACGATCGCTCGCAAATAATTATTTCACGACGAAGGACATTAAGCCTGAATTGCTTGGCCAGTTCTTGGCACGTAAAGTATACATCAATGAACTTCTGCCCCATGATACTTTTCAGTTATTTAAAAATTTAAAGCCTATTGCATAGGGGCTGGGCTTCAAATATGTCTGTCATTCAGGTGGCAGAATTCTGGACAGGCGCCGAGGAGGTGAGCGTGCGCACGTTTTCGCGTCAGCTGCCGATTTACAAGCCATTCAAACGGCGTGTCAGACGGGCTCCAGGAAAAAAGTACGACGGCCGATCACACACGTGACTGATACTGTAACGGACGAGAAGCGTGACTCTACTTCACTGGATGTACTGGAGGCGGGTCTGACAAGTAACTTGGCAGCGACCTCGTCACTGGCATCGTCGTCACCTTCGCCTCCATCTTCGCTGTCATTCGCATCACAGTCTTCGTCATCATCGTCATCAGCATCATCAACAGTTTCATTGGCGTGACTGACGAGGCCTCTTGACAACGGACCGGAGGTTGGGAGTCGCCTGAAAGCGGGTTTTCTGAATGTTAATTCGATCAGAGCCCGCATCGAGAATATTCGTCAGTTTTTTGCGGAGCATCCTTCATACGACATCTTCGGTTTCGCTGAGACTTGGCTGGGCTCGACCGTGGACGACAGCCTCATTTGGATCAAGGGTTTTTCAGTCATTAGGCAAGATCGCAATGTGAATGGAGGTGGGGTTGCCCTGTTTGTGCGTAACTGTTTTAAGGTTAAAAAATTGGCTTCCTCCGATACTCAGGGACTAGGCAAACCTGGCATTCCTGAGTATCTTTTTTGTAGTATACAGCAGGGTAGCTCTCCTCCAATCCTTGTCGGCGTTATTTACAGGCCCCCTAAGGTACCCATGCTAAAGGATACTGATCTTTTTAGTGTCCTTCGTGTTCTCTGTGGTGATTTTAGCCATGAGATTATTATGGGTGATCTGAATGCGGACCTGTTGTCCGCGACCGATGACGCTGCCACCATCAAATGTCTGTATGAGGAGTTATCTCTTCAGATAGTCCGTCATGGTCCCACGCACCACACCTCATCGTCTCACACATGGATTGACTTGATTATGACTGACGAGAACGACACGATCCATGACTTTAAGAACGAGTGGTTACCCAGTTTCGGCAAGCATTGTGTCATAGATGTCTCTCTAGATATCTACACTTCCACTCCTGTGAGTGAGTCTTTTTCTTATCGGGATTACAGGAGCATTGACATTAATGCTCTTGTCGACCTGTTGTCTTGCTGCGACTGGTCGACCATGAATTCCATCGAAACTGATCTAGAAGTGGCCTTAAACACCCTTAATAGTAATTTAAAGCTTGTGATTGACGAGTTGGCACCGCTGAAGACGGTTTGCCCTAGAAAGAAGTATGCTCCTTGGTCTGGACCAGAGTTGAATCTACTTATCGACAAACGCAATGCCACGCTCAGACGCTATGAGCGCACTGGGCGAGCGGAGCTACTCGATGAGTATCTTCGACTTGTTAATGAGGTCGACATGCGTTCGGCTCAAGAGCGTGAATCCTTCCTTTGACAACAACTTTCGGACGCTCTTGATGAGAATAAAAATATATGGAAGGTAATGCGTCATCTCGGCCTCCTGCCTGGGCGTAAGGAGGAGGCTTCACGTCGGGAGAGCTGAATGAGCACTTCGCGGGAATGTCGGCTTCATCCCTCGAAAATATAGACGATGCAACGGACACCATTCTATCAGCAAGCGAGGAGGGCTTTACGTTCAGCCCAGTCGGTATGAGTGACGTTGTCCTTGCTATTTCCCATTTTTCCTCGCAAACGAGGGGTGTGGACGGTGTTCCCTGCGGGGTGGTCGCTAAGGCTCTCCAAATCATTGGCGAATTCATCTTAAATATCTTTAACTGCTCCTTGGCCCAGGGAATCTTTCCGAGTATCTGGAAGCAAGCTCAGCTTATTGCCCTTAAAAAGAAAAGCGCTCCTTCAGACCTGACGGATTTCCGTCCAATAGCTCTTCTCTGCTTCCTATCAAAGGTACTCGAGAAGATTGCTCACACTCTGATCTCGGAGTATCTTAGTAAGAATAAAATATTGGATCCCTTCCAGGCCGGTTTCCGAAGACATCACAGCAGAACACAAACAGCGAAGACACACAAACAGTTTTAATAAAAGTGACCGACGACATACGCATGGCCATAGACCGTAAGAGGGTGACCCTTCTCCTACTTTTTGACTTTAGCAAGGCGTTCGATACCATCTCAACTACTAAACTGCTATATAAACTGATACAGCTGGGGTTCTCACGGACGGCTCTCTTGTAGATAAAATCATATTTACAAGGGCGCACTCAGATGGTAATCTCGAATAAAAATGGAAACTAAGAGTGGCTTGAAACCAATCTGGGTGTTCTGCAGGGTTCTGTCCTGGGACCCCTGCTGTTCAGTCTCTACGTAAATGACCTGCAGAACATACTTGACGGCACTGCAATTAAACATCTTTTTTACGCTGACGACCTTCAAATTTATTTGCATACCACCATAGATAAATTCCAGCAAGGCTTGGTCCAGCTAGCAGATGCGGCAAGGCTGGTGTCTGACTGGGCGGGGAGCTCCGGTCTGCGGCTTAACTCCAGCCAAACTAAGGCTATATTTTTTGGGTCCAGGAAAAATGTTAATGATATCAATTCTTGGAATCTGTCAGGAGTTCGGCTGCGGGACGAAGTGATCGTCCCTCTCAGTGAAACGGTCGTGAGTCTCGGTGTTGTACTAGACAGTAAACTCACATGGAAACCGCAGGTGGATTAAATCACTAAAAAAGTTAATAAAGCCCTGTATAGCTTGCGGTTTATTAGGGGCTGCACTACCGAGACTCTCCGCAGAAGGTTGGTTGAGACATTAGTACAGCCTCACTTGAACTACTGTACTGTGACTATCTTGGACGCGTCGGACGAACAACGTATACGTATACAGAGACTGAGTAATTGATGTGTGAGGTTCATCTTCGGGGTAAGAAGGGATTAGCATATCTCCCCCTACCGGAGGCGTGTAGAGTGGCTTCGCACGGATTCCAGAAGGCTCTACTTTGAAGCCATTCTTCTGTATAAGGCGAATCGGATCCAAGTACCGTGGTATCTTGCGTCTTTCTTTAAAAAGCATGAACCGCGACCCTCTAGTAGGGGGGTTCCTCCAGAGATAAGTATCCCTACGTAGCACACTGAAACCGGAGCTAGAGCCTTTCAGATCCAGGGTGCTCGTTTCTGGAATGGTCTCCCATCTACTTTGCTTCATCTGCCATCTCTCGCATCTTTCAAAGGGGCACTGCGACGGTATTTGCTGGTTCTCGAGTCTTGAGCTTTCCAAACCTATCGGTGTTTGCGATCGTAATTATATAATTAATGTATAATTAGTTTTTAATTTTTTGTCTAGTCTGACTTGGCCTTTTGGCTGCACTTTTCTGTGATACTGCGCAAATAGATAGGTCTATGACCAAACCGTAAACATTGATGAAGTTTGACCGAATATTTTGTTTATTTTGATGTATATTTGTATTTATTATACTTATTTTTGCGCATGACATGCTAATCTTAGCTAGTATGTATCTGGACTGATTTTACTGCTGTATAACTGCTGTACTGTTATTGTATTTATATTTATTATTATTTTACTGTCATAGTGACTAAAGATCTCTCTCTCTCTCTCTCTCTCTCTCTCTCTCTCTCTCTCTCTCTCTTCTGGTGAGTACAGTTGACAGCTCTGCTGATCTGCCATTCTTTTGAACTATTATTCTGCTGCTTCTTGCCTTCGGGCCCTCTTCTGTTGTAGATAGTTGCACGCTTCTTTCTGCAACCTTCACGCTGATATATAAATCACCGAAGGCTGCAATTCTTTTAACTCATCTTTTCATCTGCCAACTTTCTACACTGCTCCTAACCTACAAATTTGCTCCGCTCGGCTTAGCTTGTTTTCGCACCTGCACGGCGTCTCCTTCTCTCCGAAATCTACATCGTGGCGACACCTGCTACATCGCGGGAGAATCTTCAAGACGTCTTCACACTTTTTCGAGGTCGGTACTTTCACTTTCACGTTCTCTCCACTAACACGCCATCTAGCCGTAAGAGTCACACCATCTACTCTTTCACTCCGTCGATAATCTATCACTCTTAACGAATATCTGCCTCACCGACTGCCAATAAATTATCGACGAGAAATGAGTGCAAACGGCGAGAAGAACGTGGAATTGACATTTCAACAATGCAGCAGCTGCAAACAACCGATTCAGCATAAGGACCCGAAAAGATGTGAACACTGTGGTTTATACTTCCACGTAAAATGTCAGAACACTGTCAACGTCAAGGCTATGGTGATGAGCGACAGGCAAACAATAGCCTGTCTCACCTGTGTGAAGAGCAACGGCAGGGGAGGCAAAGCGAGGACAAAATCATCCTCTGCTGCAACAACTGTGTTGGGAGTGACTGCAACAACAGCAGCAGGCAAGGGTACTCCCAAACAGCAGCAACCAGCGGGCAAGAAGACGCGGTTGGCACCACCATCAGCCAACGCTTCGCGGAATCCGTCACCAACCCGCCTGGCCGGCGCAACAACACCTACGCCGTCCATTGAGGCGGCTTTGATGGATATTCGCGGAGCTCTAGACGACATCCGCAACGCTCAAACGGAATCCCTCAAGACGCAGAACATCGTGTCAAAGAGGATCTCCAAGATTGAGCAGCGACTTGGCGCGGTGGAGAAGCGTCTCAAGGCCCTCGATGAGCTGCCTGCACTCAAGACTCGCATTCAAAATGCTGAGTCCACCATCACCGAGTTGCAGGCACAAATAGAAGACCTCTCATCGAGGAGCCTGACAACGCAGCAGGACAGCAGCAGTACTATGCCGGGCGCTGCAGAGATCTGTAGTCTGCGCAGCGAATTGGCTGAGGTCAGGAGGCGACAAGAGCAGTCATCCAACATCGTGATCGTCGTTACTGGCCTGCACTACACCCGCGAAACCTCGCTGCACCTCCTCGCCTACTCAGTCGTGAGCGCGCTTGACCCCACGGTCCTCAGAAGGGATATAGCATCAGTCAGGACCATCGGGAGACTTGATGCATCCAACAACTCACTTGCACGCTCCATAGTAATCGCTAAGGCCCGGAAACGTAAGCTGCACACCAGCGAATTGGACGCCACCTTGCTGGAGGAAGCTAAAGCTCTGAGCCCTGACCATCAAGGGCTCATAAACATCAACGAGCTGCTCCCCTCTGACGTCCATAAGCTGCGTTCGAGGGCCAGGCTGGAGGCCAAGAGGAAGCAGGGCTGCCGCACGTTTACCCGAGAAGAAAGGCTTTACATGCGCTGCAACGACGACAGGGAGCGGGCCACCGTCATCAACACCGACGCTGAACTGGATGCTTTTTTAGCCCGGCTCCCTCTCACTGCCGACATCGCTCTACACTGAGGCTCAAACACAAACATATCATCTCACCACACCCACCATCAAGCTCATCTGCCACGTTTTCACCCGGCTCTGAGGCGTCTCTGTCCGAGGGTCTACGAGTCTGTCATTTCAATGCGAACTCGCTTACGGGTCACATTGAGATGATCAGGCTCTATTTATCCACTCACTCTCCATTCCACGTAATAGCTGTTACTGAGACCTGATTGAGCGAAAAGGTAACGTCCATCCCTTCACTGGACGACTACGTACTTTATAGACGGGACAGAAACAGAAACGGAGGAGGTGTGGCCCTCTACATACATATATCACTGACGGCTAGCGTTATCTCATCATCTGACGGTGAATGGTTTGGCAGGCCGGGTAAGCCTGAATACCTTTTCTGTGAGGTATCGGCAAAGGGAATCTCTCCGATCTTCGTGGGAGTTGTGTATCGTCCTTCTCACGCTCCATTCTTTCAAGGCTCTAACTTTATAGACCAGCTAACTATCCACATGCACAATTACTCTACAAAGGTCATAATGGCAGATTTCAACTCAAATTCCCTTTCTTCTATCCCATATGGTGCCACGCACCATAAACAGGGCTCTGATACCTGGCTTGACTTGTGTCTGATCGACGAGCGGGATCGCCTGCTGTCACACTGGAAGACAGACTTACCTTTCATCAACGGACATGACCTTATCACGGCCACTCTCGACGTATAGATTCCACGACACGTACCTAACACATACTCCTACCGTAACTTTAAAGGAATCTGCGCCGAGAAGCTAAGGGACTTTCTTAGCGCATGTGACTGGTCATCTCTCACCCTATCATCACTTGACAAATGCATCTCTACTCTTAACGCTAACCTTACTAATGCCATTAACAAACTCGCCCCATCACGGACTGTAACACCTAACCCGAACCACGGGTAACGCTGTAAAAACAGCGTCACCCGTGGTTCTCCACGGCTCTTCGTGACCTTGTATCCGAGAGGGATAGACTATACAGGCGTTTCAGGAACTCCAGGCTTGATTCAGATCTCCGCTTATACAGACAAGCTAGGGACTATACTCATAAACATGTCGAGGAAGCCAGGCTGGATTATTACTATTCACGCCTGTCAACCTTGACTAATATCGCCGAGATCTGGAGAGAGCTGAAGAAACTTGGAATTTCCGCCACTAAGGCCCCATTACCACCTCGCTTTAGCACAGATGAGCTCAACAAGCATTTTAGCTCGATCTCCAATGATCCGCTAGCGCCTGCTGTTGAGAACTATCTTCTATCTGGAAAGTCTTGACCTCCCGGAACATTTCGAGTTCATCCCTATAACGGAATCGGACGTGTTGAGTGCAGTGTCGCACTTCGACACCCAGGCGAGGGGAAGCGACGGCATCCCCCAGGTTGTTATATTAAAAGCACTGCCAGTCCTCGCTCCTGTATTATGTCACATCTTCAACCTGTCTCTGAGCGAGGCCCGTTTCCCATCTGCCTGGAAATTGTCACTGGTGCGTGCACTCAATAAAGTCAGTTCACCAACAACCTTGACTGACTACCGCTCGATTTCACTTCTTTGCTTTCTCTCCAAAGCCCTGGAGTGGGTGGTGCACAAGCAGGTCTCGCAATACCTTGAATCAAGGCTCTTACTAGACAATTATCAGACAGGCTTCCGCACCGGCCACAGCACTCAGTCTGGCCTAATTAAGCTAACTGACGATGTCAGGGTCGGGATAAACAAAAAGAAAGTGACACTCCTTCTGCTCTTTGATTTTAGCAAGGCGTTTGACACTGTGTGCCACGTCCGGCTCCTGAGGAAGCTAACAACTTTTGTCTTCTCTAAGCAGATTATCCGCTGGTTTGCCTCCTATCTCACTGGAAGAGAGCAGGCTGTCGTTGGTGACAGTAGCTAGCGTTCTTCCTTGCAGCGTCTTAACATCGGCGTCCCGCAGGGCTCCGTCTTAGGTCCCCTGCTGTTCGCTCTGTACATCAATGACATCGGTTTCTGCCTAGACTCCGATGTTTCCCATCTCATCTATGCGGATGACCTGCAGATCTACAGTCATTGCCACCTCGAGGAGCTCGATTCTTTATCAGACAGGATGAGTGCTAATGCCGAGAGGATAACGGGCTGGGCTGCGCAAAACAAACTTAAACTTAATGTTACTAAAACCAAGGCAATTGTTCTGGGCTCCCGCTACTACATAAAGCTACTTCCCTCTACAGCCAACACTTTCATTAATATCGGGGTTGCCCAGGTCAGCTTTGAGTCTTCCGTGCGCAATCTGGGATTGGTGCTTGACTCTAAACTCTCATGAAAGGAGCATGTTACACAAGTGTGTAAGCGTGCTCACTCGCTAATGTACAGGCTTTACTTTTTTAGAAAGCGTACCAACCTCAGATTGCGTAAACATCTCGTGCAGGCACTGCTGTTTCCACTAATCGACTACTGTTCTCTTGCATACTGTGACTTGACGTAGGAACTCGACTTAAAACTACAGAGACGCGTGAATACAGGAATCCGGTACATCTATGGTGTAAGGAGAGATGAGCGCATCTCCCCGTACAGGCGGGAGCTGCAGTGGCTAACCACTGCTGGACGCAGGAAGTATTTCACAGTCTGCTTCCTTCGTAAAATGTTTAACACGGTCGTACCATCATAAGTACTGGCCTTTTTTGACTTCCGCGTCTCGCCCCGGCCTGTGAGGGGTGAGGCGACACCACTGGAAATACCTGCCTTCGCGACTGAGACGCTGAGGAACTCGTTTCATATCAGCGCCTCATACTTATGGAATAGCCTGCCATCTCACATCAGAAACACCTCATCTACTGTCACCTTCAAAAGGCTTGCTAAAGACTACTACTTTAAACTTGTAAACACATAACTCATAGACATTCATGTACATGCACACACTTACTCATTCTCATACTAATCATCTTCACTATCAGTACACTTATACACTACACTTACTCTACACACACCGCAACTTACTTTACTTCTAATTTATATTTACTATTTTTACTTTAACTGCATAATGCTAATTCTTACTATTGTACAATACAATGTGCGCAAATAAATCTAATCTAACCTAATCTAATTTAATCTAATCTCTCTCTCTCTCTCTCTCTCTCTCTCTCTCTCTCTCTCTCTCTCTGTCTCTCTCACTTTATTAAAAAGGGCTTTAGGTATGTCTGACATGCAGGTGGCAAGTTTCTAGCTTCTCTGATTGCGGCTGTGTGCAAACAGGGCAACCGAAATCGCCACCACGTGAAACATCCGACTCGACGAAGATTGTGTAAATGTAAATCTTTATCGGTTCTTTAATATTTATATCGAATATTTTTAACAACTCTCGAATATATTCTAGTTCGCTTACAACTTCGGATAGAGCAACTTATTCTGCGTACGTCGACGCTTTAGCAATACATTTTTGTTTCCTGGATTTCCAATGTGTTTCACTATAACTATTTTGGTAGCTACTAAGGTAATTCACGCTAAAGCTTATATCCGGTCTCGTATTTGAACTTATATATATCATAAAGTATCTATCAACTTTCTATACCTTATGTTTGACTCGCAATTTTCAGCCTTCTCAAGTTTCAAGTTTTTCTCCGTAGGAAACATCCGACTTGACGAAGATTGTGCGCACATTTGAATTTTGGATGGTCTGTAAATTACCCAACGAGGACAAGGGGTGAGTCGCTCTGTCGTACGCAATGGAACTTATATTTTAATATGCCAGATTTTACTTTAGCTTAAGTCTTGAAATTTGTAAGAGCTTTTTACAGCTCAGGCATAAAGTATACCTCTTTTCATGTTGGAAAGTAGCGTAGGAAATCGTTAATTCCAAGCGTGTGTAAAAAAGTTCGAACTCGAGCAGTGAAGAATAATCATTTTCCCAGGCTATAAATACGTGTTTTTTAAAATTTTGCAAATGTTATAAATTCTTTAAAATTGAACTTAAAACATACAAAAATAACAAATCTGTTGTGCACGACTTGAAATGCATGATAGCCTATGCTACGTTCTGGCATATAAAAGGTCTTTTCATGCTTTGGTTGTAAAAAATATGGTGTGTACCATGGTAAGAAAGGCTATTTCAGACTCGGGTAAGGTGTTGTCAGCACTTGTCTATGTATCGGGCAGCTCCGGCGCGCTTTACTCTGACTCGTGCTGAACACCTCACCCTTGTTCGAAATAGCTTATTTTCTGCTCTTAATGCACAATGTACTATTACTTACTAATCACTGCGCACATAGATAGCAACCCCATTCCCCCGTTCACGTTACGATCCTACCTAAACAGCGAATATCCTTTTACCTGAATGAGGCTGTCGTCGAAAACTGGTCCCAGCCACGACTCTGCAAAAACGAAAACATGGTAGGAGGGACGGTCAGCAAGAAACAGACGGAGCTGCTCAATGCAAGATCTAAAGGAGAACAAGTTGAGAAACCCAGCCTAAAAGAAGCGGCCTTTTTCGGCCCTCCCATGCCTCCGCTAGAAATAAGTCACGCAGTCCACACTGATTTACTTTGCTAAGCAGCCGTCACACTCTTTTTTCCAGCACTGTTAGCGAGCACTGCTGCCTCTTTATTATTGGAGGAGTTGATGGAGACCGACCAACACGCTGCCAGGATAGCTTGCAAATCAGCAGTAGACGCAAAAACATGGGCGCGTTGTATCCTTCTTTTCTTTACACAGAGACGTAAGCACATGACTCTGCAATTTCTCGCCGCCAGTTTAGTCGCTCTCTTACCTCTGTGTCTAAAAGGGGAGGCAAAACGTCGGTATGTAAGTTGGTCAGAAGTGTTCTAATGAGTTGTTCTTGGATTCTACAGAGACGTAGGCACACGACCAGCTATTCCCTTAACCCTGTGTGCTCACATTAGCAAAAGGAATAGCTAGACGTTAGTATAATGACAGGTTCACGTCTGCTCACAAGGAATTGTCACGTCGTGCAATTTTTTTTTTATTTTTCAAAATTTTAAAATTTTATTTTTCAAATATATAAGTGCGTACGTGACGCACTTCCAAAACAAATTCGAAGATACAGGCTTGAAGGGAGAAAGCGAGGGATAGATAGCCCTATCGTAAATCTCTTGAGCTGCGCGCATCGACGAGAAGCATCAGCGGGAACATTAGAATAGCTATAATAAAGATTTTCTGCGCATTGGTCAGCAGGAGAAATTTTTCGGCGCGTTGGACTAAGCACAATTTTATGACGAGCAGCTGTGTTTGCTTAAGCTATCGGCAGCATCTAGAGCGAACGCAATTAATTATCTGTGCTGGTCCATTGGTACTCGGTGCAATGTTTTGAGCATAAGTACAGGAATTTTGATTTAAATGCTTAGAAATGGTTTAGCAACAAAAATACGAATTTTTTCGTGTTTTTCGCTTATTATGCCACATTTTTGTGTACAAAACATTTTCTTAACATTCAAATTAAAATCTCTGCATTTATACCACAACTACAGGTGTACAAAATATCCTCTTTGAATTTAAGTCCAAAAGAACTGCCCGTTCATTTTGAATTCGCATAATAGTGTCTGTGATCCTCCCCGTACTCCACTTGGAAGTCCGGGAAGTGAGCTCCTAATAACATTTCTAACGCCTCTTCTTCATCCTTCACCTATCAGGTCCCGAGTTTGATTGTGTCTGCTTTCGGCCCTTTGGGATTTTGTAGGATCCTGCACAGTCTGGCGTGTCTCTCTGACCTGCCAGCCCACTGCATTCGCCTTTCCATCCCTCTGCTTTGGCTAACCCAATCTCCTCTTTGTACACTATTTAAGCGGCTTTAAACCTTTCTCTGTCCTGAGCCATTTTGGTGCGCCTAGCCCTATTCCATAGTCTCCTTACCTTCTTTCTCAGCTTGTCTAAAGAAGGCTTCCACCACGGAGCCCCCTTTCTTGTCCGTGCCTTACTAAGCTCGCAGTTATTTTCATACGAGCTTCTCACCATCTCAGTGAGGATCTCGCAGCAGTGCTTGATATCATCCGTCGATCCGTAGGATCTAGGGAAGTACCGAATCTTAGCTTTGAGTTCTTCCCTGTATCCGTCACAGTTAATGTTCTTTGGGTCCCTCCTTTCAACCTCCTTTGTGCCATGCCCTCCTATCTGGAAAGTGATGAGGTTGTGGTCTGACATTGAGACCTCATCCAGCACCTTCCATCCCTCCACCTTATCCCAAATTCCTCTCGTCGCCAAGGTTAGATCAATGACCTCCTCCCTAACGGCATTCTGGAACGTTGGCTTGTCTCCCCTGTTTAATAGCTCTAGGTTTGTGGAGTCCAGGAACTCCAATAGCTTTTCTCCTCTGGAGTTCGTATCAGAGCTGCCTCAAATCGTGTGGTGTGCATTTGCGTCGCACCCCATTACTAGATTGGTGCCTACAGCCTCGCATTCCCGTATGAGGGCTTCAACTGCCTTAGGTGGGCAATCAGCTGCATCGTATGGAAAATATGCATCCGCCAACATTACCATCCTGTTTATACCATTCTTATCCTTATACTTAATCTTAGCCGTGGTCAGATCTCTGGAGCAGTGTTTTGGTACCGTCTCTGCCTGGAGTCCTTTCACGATAGTAGATAGGCTATAGGCATACTGGCTCATGCGGATTCTGGCTCACCCCCTCCTCTCTCAGTGTGAGCCAGAATCCGAGCTGTGTATTTTAAATGGAGGGATCGTCAATCCCTCCCTTTTCTCCCCTAGCGACTGAGAATTCTTCCCCCTCTCAAAGTGAGCCAGAATCCCAGCTGTGTATTTTTAGATAGAGGGAGTGTCGATCCCTCCCTTCCCTCCCCTAGCGACTGAGAATTCTTTCCCCTCTCAAAGTGAGCCAGTAACCGTAGTATGTATAAGTCCCAATCTTCCCTTCTCCGTGTCCCGAAAAAAAATTTAGTGGTGGGTTCATGCTCCTCCTCCTTCGCGCAGGTAGAGACGGTGACCCTCGCACAGGTGTTTTCCTCTTCTTTACGGAATATATGCGAGAAATGCTCCTTATACAAACTTCGCGTAGATAATTCTGGGATACGTATACAAACTATACCACGCAGATATATACAGCCTCCAGCGACATGTGTTTTTCCTTTCGCCTGCGATAAGTTAGTCCCCCGTCTGCGCGGACAGATTGCATAGGTACTATCCCTCACATTTTCAATACGATCCTCACGCAGATAAGGACGAAGACCCGCACACAGGTGTTTTCTGACTGAGAAACGCGAAGCTAGAAAATATTGACCGCCGACTATACATACAAATCCCACAGGTACTATCCCTTTCACTTTCCCAGAGACAACGCTGCTGTTTAAAAATCATTTGCAGAGATATCTGATTGGGTTTTGTAGAGAACGCACAGATGCCTTTAGCACCGATATACAGCAATTTTCTTAGAAGTCCTAAATAAATTCTGAGTGAGATTTTCTCCAAGATCTTTTCTTGTTAGAGGAGGATAATCTCGCATTCTCACAGTCGAGATTCCAAAAAAAAGGGAGTGTACTAAACGGAAGTGGACACTAGTTTTCAAAATTGGTGAGGGAAATTTTTTCACGAATCGTAAGGCTTTTCACCCTCGATAGATGTGAAGAGGTGTGTTTTTCAAAAATTAGGAGAGAAAGCTTTTATTTATTTATTTTTTTTTAATTTTTATTTATTTATTCATTTTATTTTTTCTTACAAATGTTTGCATGACTGATAGAATAATTTTATAAATTTGACAGTGTGAAGTGCGCAGGCAGTCTTGTAGATTGGATTATGATTTGTGCAAACTGTGACGCACTTGAAAGATGGTTTTGATGGATAGCCATATTGTTGAATGTTGTAGACGGAAAATTTGAATCGTTGAAGCCATTTCTGTTTTAATACACCGATGACAAAAATTTTTGTCATCGGTGTATTATATACAGCAGCAGCAACAACAGGAGCAGCATCAACAACAGCAGCAGCAGCAGCAACAACCCAGCAGCAGCGTCAGCAACAATAGCAGCAACAACAGCAGCAACAACAGCAGCAGCCACAACAACAGGAACAGGTACGACAAAGAAATGTTCCGCGAATTATCGACATGGAAATTGTAATCGACCCTATCGATGTATCAAAATTTAAAAGAAACCAAAAAAAGTAAAGTAATGTAAAAAATTTATTATTTTTTTTTGTGATGATGTATGAAAATAGAATAAGTTGTAAATAAATAAAAATAATATCGTATACATTATTCTTCCTTTCTCTTTAATCCACTTTGTTCAACGTTATTTCATTGAAAAAAAAAATAAATAATGACATTTCTTTTAATAATATCATAATAATTATTATTCTTTTATAAAAATTATTATTTAATTTAAATGATTGTCGAATAAATTTGCCTGATTGTAAGAATAATATTCTCAAATTCGAAGATTACAGTAAGAGTGAAAAGGTTCCTTTTTTTATTTATGCGGATTTTGAATGTTTATTAAAACCTACTGAGAATAAGAATGCTTTCCAACTGCACGAACTGCATACAGCATAGGATACTTCATAAAATGCGGTTTTGATGATAGCTTATCTGGCTATAGATCATACAGAAGAAAAAATTAAGGAGAAGAGACAGCTGCAGCATGGTTTGTTCGTTTTCTACCTTCATCATTGGAAAAGCTTGCATCATATCCGAAAAATGTGCCAATAGCAGTAAAGGAATTTCGATCAGATGGACTTACAGATGAAAAGATAGATCTCCTTTGACGAAAAGGTGTATTTCCATATGATTTTGTAAATGGATTAGATAAGTTGACGACTACAAAATTGCCAGAAAAGAATGATTTTTATAATAAGCTAACAGATTCTCATATTGCTGAAGAAGACTATAAGTATGCTGTCCAAGTTTGGAATAAGTTCAATATTAGTACGTTGGGATAATATTCAGATCTTTATCTGAAAACCGATGTTTTACTATTGGCCGACGATTTCGAGAGTTTTCGAGAAACATCTCTTAAAGCCTATGATTTATGTCCTGCTCACTTTTATACGACTCCTGGACTAACTTTTTCAGCAGCTTTAAAAATAACAAAGGTAGAATTGGAGCTTCTTACAGATATTGACATGCTAATGTTTATCGAATCGGGCATTCGAGGTGGAATAAGTCAGTGTTGTAATCGATATGGGTTCTTCATACGATAAGGATCAGAAAACAAAGACTCTCTTATATTTTGATATCAACAATCTTTATGGATGGGCAATGGTACAGCATTTACCAGTTGGAAAATTTGAATGGATTGATTATGAGGCAAATCCAAATTTTTTCAATACACCACCAGATTCTGATATAGGCTATTTTGCTGAAGTTGACTTGAAGTATCCTGAAGAAATACATGATGATCATAGGGATTTACCTTTTTGCGCAGAACATCTTGCACCACCTGGTTCAAAGCAGAAATAACTTCTCACGACTTTGAATGACAAGAAAAGGTATGTCATTCATTATCGAGCACTTAAGCAGGTCTTAGATAATGGACTTCGATTAAAAAAGGTGCATAGGATTTTGAGTTTTGAGCAAAGGGCGTGGCTCAAACCATAAGTTGAATTTAACACAGAATGCAGGCAAAGAATGAGTTTGAAAAACTCTTCTACAAATTGATAATTAATGCAGTCTATGGAAAGTGTATTGGACGAGAGCGGAAACGTGTAGATGTGCGATTAGTAAATAAATTTACAGGCAGATACGAAGCAGAAGCACGCATAGCTCTGCCAAATTTTCACAGTTGTGCAATCTTCGATGAAAATTTGGTTGCCATACAGCTGAAGAGGACAAGTATTACAATCAAAAAACCAATATACGTTGGTCTCTCAATTCTAGATTTGTCAAAAACATTAGTATATGATTTTCATTATTCATATATGAAAAAGCGAGTTGGAGAAAATGCAAACTCCTGTATACGGACACTGATAGTTTAATATATGAAGTTGAGGATGTAGATATGTATCAAGTAATGAAAGAAGATGTACATAAATTTGATATTTCTGATTATGTGAAAATAATCAGTTTGGAATTCCACGTGTTAATAAAAAAGTTCCTGGATTGATGAAAGACGAATGCTGTGGCAAGATTGTGACAGAATTCATTGGTTTAAGAACCAAAATGTACAGTATTTTAATTAATGGAGCCGCGATAGTGAAAAAAGCTAAAGGTATAAAATCTAGTGTTGTAAAGAAATCAATCACGTTTGAAGATTATCGAAAATGCCTTCAGGATCTTGTTATTATAAAACATGAGCAGTGTAATATTCGTTCAAAATTACACATTGTGCATACTGAAAAACGGGAAAAAATTGCTCTAAGTCCACACGATGATAAAAGATTCTTATTGCCTCATAGTACTGACACTTTGAGAATGCTTCGCGGGTGGGGTTGACACTTTATGCTGATGGAGGGGAACCAATCAAGATTGAATATGATGTTTTAGAGGAGTTTATGCACGAGTGAGATCCATCATTGGATAGGTTAGGAACTGAACAAGGAGAGAGAAATGATATATTACTAGAGGCTATGGAAGGGGCAGAAATTGTGGTGGGAAACGGGCTATATGAACGGACGAAACACGATGAAGAGCACATTCGAGAAATCGAAGCGAACAACCAATCTTGTGCAAAGAGACCAAGACTCACCTAACTCTAAAATAAGTAAGTTCTATTTCTTAGTTCTCTCTCTCTAAATTCTCACCTACAAGACATTTTTCACTAACTTTCATTCTGATTTTCACTTTTCAGAATGGATTTATCTGCACTCAACAAGATTGCTGAGCGCGAGTTCTTGCCTAAGAAGAAAGTCACGGACTTGGAAAAAGATCATGAGTACATGGTGACTGCATTCAAGGAAGTAAAGACGAGATTCGGCACAAAGATCGTGCCGGAGATCGATGACAGCTTTCAAATATTTCTGTCCGGGAAGATCTCATCAGCAATCTTGAAAGATCAAGAATTTTTCAATAATCTCTCTAACACAGCAAATAAACTTAGTTTATTTATAACATATCAGGGTGGAACTTCTTTTAAGTTCACCACATGCTAAAATAATGAAATACAAAGACTGATACTTGTTAAATACTATTTATTTATTTCTTAAAACTTGTGTACAATTTACATGCATAAATACATTATTATTATAATAACAATTGCTTTCTTATTTATTTAAACCTTGAATAATTAATACAATCTCATTTTTATCTATCCAACTATTATGCTTGTCACTAAATCCTAACCATTTAACATATACGCGTTTACCACTTTTCTTTAAAACTTTTTCTACTAAATAAATTTCCGGATACATAGTTTTATGAATTTCCGTTTCATAAAAGCCACCAGAGATAGGTTTATCATAATAATCTTTGAGGTGGTAAGTTACTGGATTTGTTTTTACAACTCGCGTTATTGTGAAAATTTCCATTGACCAGTTTGGCGTATAACCTTTTTCAAAAACATTTTTTATCTTACTTATTCGTACTTTATCTCCTACTTTAAATTTCGGTTTTTTCACTGGCGACTTTTCATTTGGAAAATGTCTCTTGACTTCTCGCTCATTTGCCAGTGTAACATTTTCAGGCTCGATTCCTGTTGTCCGATGTTTTCTCGAATTGTATGCTTTGAGCAAGTTAGGTAGAATATCCAACCATTTATAGCTTCCTTGTTTGCTGAATTCTGTCCACATTGCATTTTTAACGTTCTATTGAATCGTTCGCATATACTTGCATGAAGATTACTATGCGAAGAGTATAAGTGTATATTGTGCTTTTTCATAAGTTTTTGAAAAATTGAATTGTAAAATTCTTTTCCTTGGTCAGTTTGTAGATTCTTCGATACTCGTCCTTCTTTCAGTATTGACTTCATAGCTGTAGTAACATCATTACCACTCTTTCACTTGACTGGCACGGCCCATGCATACTTTGAAAATATATCTATGACTGTGAGTAAGTAATAAAAACCTTTATTCTCTTTAGAATATGGTATCATTTCTACAAGATGCGTCTCTTTGACGTTCCATCATCGTTTACAGTAGATGAAAATCCATCTGGAAACTCGTCTATACGAACTTTTAATTGTTTATTCACTTCTTCAATGATATAATCAATGCCAGAGTAATTGCGAAGAGTTGTACTATAAAGATAACGCAATTTTATATTCACTTCCAATTGCTGTTTTTCAACTTGCTGCTTATATTCTTCTATAACTTCACCAATTCCAGCAATTTTAGCAGCTATATAATTTATTTCAGTTTGTAGAATAACTTTCAGTGAGTGCAAGGTGATTGCATCGTTTGGATGATTGGGCTGTCCTAGGTTGCAAAGTCGCTTATTTTCTAAATCAAAATCATCGTCCGGTGTAAAATTGAAACCAATGCCTGGAGGACCGCGACTCACTTGCGAGACCTCAAGTTTTCTTCCAAACACATCGAGACTCATGGTAGTACTGATGTAAAGAAGAAAGTTGCATGTCAATATATATGCCCAGCTTCGCGTAATTCCTCAATAATCGACTGGATTACATTGACATGATTATTATTTCCAGCTGATTGTTCGGCAATCAATAATCGTAGTCTCTCAGTAAGCTCGTTTGGATCATCCCAATAGACGAGATCAATGGAAGAATTTTTCTTAGCTATTTTATATTTAGGTATAAGTCCTCCTCCGCTGCTGTTTACATTATTTTTACGTGGAGTGCTGCGGAACATTGGTGCTAAAACATTCTTATATTTATTACTTCTCGACATTCGTATAGATTCATCTTTGCTGAATTTTTTCCGATGAGCATTTGTTGCTTCCAAAATCTTGCGATAATTTGCACGATCTGCTGAACTTATATATATCATATACACTTCATCAACCTTTCGCACTCCGTATATATTATCAATGGTTCTACGGCTTTTATCTAGCATTGATAAAAAGTCTTCAGCTGATTCATTTTTTCCACTCGCGGATTTAAATGTAGAATTGGATATTGTGTTAAAAACATCATCATTATTATCATTATCATCATAATCATAAACGGTATAATCCATTAACCTCGATCGATCGATTCTCATTCGTTTTTTACTGTTGTTTTGATCCAAAATGTGATTTTATGGTTGCTGTAGTGGACTTTCACTTTTCATCTCAACAAGTTTCTCAAGTGGTGTGATGATTGGTTTTAGAGTATCACCGATGACTTTTTCAAAATCATCTTTCTCCTGTTTTAATAAAGTGTATTTTTTCTTAATAGCCTCACGAGCTCGCAAGAGCTCACTAAGAACATTCTTCTCTTTAGTGAAGTCTGACATGCTTACGTGGCGATATCTACAACTGAACTGTAAGTTTGAGACTCATAATTCCTTTTTTATTTCAAAACAGTCAAATCCTTTTCTGTATCTACCCTCATTCATCGGTCGATCTTTGTCAATAACGATGAATCCATATCTATCATTCTTCCAACATTCAGAACAAAGATTCCGAAAAACGTTGAAAGTTAAATCGGTATTCACATGATCTTCATAGATATTTTTAAGATTTACATCATCTTGTCGATAAATTACTAACAAATTGACATTATCTCTAATGAGATGTTTTCCGATATGAGCATAAGATTGACATAGATAGAAGCTATCTACACTCTTATTTCTTCCCATACAGAAGAATGCTCTGACATTATCCTGCTTCTCACATGCCACATCATCAAAAATCATTATTGAATTTGGAAGGGCTTCATTTGGAGATATTACAGATTCATGCTCACTGAAGATATGATACTCCTTCAATTGGATCCAGGACAATTTTGAGAAATTGATACTTTGGCTGATTCAAGGATTTAGAGTATACATACAAATTTTCAAACCTAAGACCATTGGGATGTGTTATTAAAGCCAATAAACTATTTGTTTTTCCACAGTTCGATGGGCCGCAGAAAACGGCTCGTATACTATCTGGTAGTAATTCCCCATGACGCTTTTTTCTCTTCTCTTTTCCAAAATCGAAATTTGTCACGGGGAGTTTGACGTTCTGCTCGGTAAAATCCATGTTCACTCAACAGAGTCAAATATAACATTGAACTCTCGAAATATAATCGCTCGTTTTATATCATGAATGTCAGTTGTGAATCAACACTCGAAGAGAGATGATCATACACAAATCTCAGAAACAGCCGAAAGGCTATGGATTGCTTGATAAAGTTATCAATAACTTACCTGTTGAAATGCATCTTCCTGGATATCAATACTGCGGTCCCGGAACCAAATTGAAAAAGCGAATGAAAAGAGGAGATCCTAGCATTAATCCGCTTGATCAGGCTTGTAAAAAACACGACATAGCTTACTCCGATAAAAACGGAGATCGTAAAGCAGCTGACAAGATGCTTGCTGAGGAAGCTATGCAGCGTGTTAGAGCTAAGTATTGTAGTCTTGGTGAAAAAGCTTTTGCTTTTGCTGTTAGCAATGCTATGAAATTAAAAGGAAAAACTGGAATGGGACTGAAATTTAATAAGTTAGTGACTGCAGCTAAAAAAGTCAATGTCAACAAGTAAAAGTTCTCGCAAGGTTATTCAATCAGCCTTGAAGGGCGCACGTCAAGCTGTTAAAAGTGTAGGTGGAAAGAAAAAAGTTATCATTCCACGTGTTCTGCCGCTTCCATCAAAAATTGGTGGAGTTCTTCCTTTTCTCATTCCATTGTTCGCAGGACTAAGTGTTACCGGTGCTCTAGCAGGAGGTGCTGCTGGAATAGCTAAAGCAGTTAATGATGCTAAAGCTGCGCAGAAAAATTATGAAGAAAGTAAGAGGCATAACGAGACCATAGAAGCTATTGCTTTAGGCAAAGGTCTTCATCTTAAGCCCTATAAAAGTGGAATGGGATTATTTATGAAACCTCATATCGGTCGTGGTCATCAAGTCAGTAGAAAAAAAAAACTTCGATTTAACTTTGCCAAATCGTGCACTGACTGACTACGATCTAAAAAAATATGCTCATATGATGAAAATTTCAGATTTCCGTGGTGTTTTCATGAGAAATAATCTACCACCCGATGGTCCATGGCGTAATGAATCAGCAGTGGTAAACTTGGACGATTTTCAAAATAGAGGCACTCACTGGGTTTGCTATCGCAAACGTGGTCCTGAAGTACTTTATTTCGATAGTTTTGGTGATCTCAAACCTCCCAAGGATCTCATGATGTATTTTAACGTGAAGGAAGTGAAATACAATTACAAAAGATATCAAAATTTTGACTCATTTATATGTGGACATCTTTGTCTCTACTTCTTAGCTGGGAGACTATAAAAGAGATGTTCGCAGACGAATAGATTCATTAGCATCAGATCAGTCATGGAAGATCGCTTCACTCTGAGTCTCTCAGGAAACTCATCTGTCTTAGAAGCGCAATATTTTCCTTCGATTCAACTACCACAGCATAAAAATTTTGTCTTGGGATTAGTTGAACTTTTAACATTCAACTATATTCCCAATGTTGACCATTCAAATAATAAACTTCATTTGAGCAAAAATAATATTATCACTATCCCTACGGGCAGCTTGCGACGCTGTGCCTCCCAACACAGGTGCGCAACACCTAACGCCTCGCATGCGCTAGGATTTTTCTTGTTTCGTGGGATTTGACGCGATCGTCACGTTTGGGAGAACGCTAGGGAGAGGGGAAAAGAATCACACAATGGTTATCACTTTATTGCTCTTATATTTGGCCCAGCCAAATATAAGAGCAATAAACGAGATTCCAATGAACGAGATTCCTCCTCTCGACGCGGCTGCGACGTTGCAAACGTTGCAAGCTATGAAATTGATGCTATAAATCAATTTTTACAAGAAACTTTGAAATCCAAAGGAATTGAATTTTCTTTGAAAGCTAACAACAATACTCTCAGAAGTGAAATTCTCTGCAGTCATCAGATAGATCTCAAACCTCGCGATTCAATTGGCCGTCTCCTTGGCTTCGCTCCTCGCATTCTAAAAGAGAACATTCAACACAGCTCTGATTTACCTGTGAAAATATTGAGAATCAATGCACTCAGAGTAGAGTGCAACATTACTGCAGGTGCTTACATCAATAATAAGAAAGTTCATACAATCCATGAGTTCTTTCCCAGAGTGCCTCCAGGATATAAAATCTTAGAAATTCCGTCTCATGTGATATATCTACCACTCAGTGTCAAGTGCATAGATCATCTACAAATTCGAATTGTAGATCAGGATGGAAATTTGGTGAATTTTCGAGGAGAGGAAATTACTATTAGACTTCACATCAAATCTGTATAATGGGTATCGTTTACAATTCTGGAAAATATATAAGTCAGCCATCATGTCAACCAGTCATCAGTCGACCAAAGAAACTCAAACCGTTTACACGGAAGAGCATTCAGTTTCTGAAAAGCCTAGGACTAAAAGTTCGTGGAAAAAATTCACGTGTATAATTCTTTGCTGCTTCCAGAAAAATGGACGAAATTCTAAGCATTCAATCAGGTGTCGTCTTATTAAGCTTTGATAATAGTGATGAAATTCGTATTTCTATACAACATCAAGATCTATCCCTCTTACCATCACGTAGTTCTATCCACGTATGTGGAAAATTGAAACTAAAAGATGGTTTAACAGCACCAACTAAAACTAAATTCGTGAACAATGGGATTTGTCATCTGTTTGATGAAATTCGTTATGAAATTAATGCTGTGGAGATTGATAAAAGTAAAAATGTTGGTTTGAGCAGTCTCATGAAAGGATGGACTTAATTTAATTCGAATCAGAATAACATGCTAGAAAACGTAAGCAGGCTTGGAGATGAAGAAGATACTAAAACGTTTGTCGATGACAAGGGAAACTTTGACGTAGCGATTCCACTGAGTATGATCATGGGCTTTGCAGAAGACTATAAAAAAATTATAGTTAATATGAAGCATGAGCTCATTCTTACAAGATCGAGAAGCGACTTAAATGCAATAATCCAGAATGGAACTACATCATCTGGAGTAACTACTTATGAAGATTGTGAAGTAAAAATAACGAAGATAGAATGGTTAATGCCATATGTTATTGCATCAGATAAACAAAAAATCCAGCTATTGAATTTCATTGGTAAGGATAACCCCATCTCTATGTGTTTTCGTTCTTGGGAGATATTTGAATATCCTCTTCTTCCAAGCACGAATAAACACGTCTGGACAGTGAAAACTTCAAATCAATTGGAGAAACCTCGTTTTGTAATTCTCGGACTACAAACAAAGAGAAAAGCTACAAGAACTGCAAATGCTAGTAGATTTGATCATTGTGAGATAAGTAATGTGAAACTTTTCTTAAATTCACAATATTATCCACACAACAATATGAATCTCGACATATATAACAATCAGTATGCAATTCTCTATGATATGTATGCTAATTTTCAAAAATCATACTATGGAAGAGATCCGCAACCGTTGCTGACAAAGCCTATGTTCATCAAGAATGAACCACTCATAGTTATTGACTGTTCACGACAAAACGAATCTCTCAAGAGCGCTCCTGTCGATGTACGTCTGGAGTTTGAGGCTAAAAAATATTTTCCTGCTCACACTTCAGCATACTGCCTAATCTTACACGATCGCGTCGTTCAGTACAATCCTATCAGTGGGAATGTCAAGAAGCTCGTCTAGGCTGAACCAAAAAATGGAGTATGCAGTAGACATGACTGGTTTCAAGCAAACCGAAGAAGATTATATTCTAAAGGAAATAGCAATCATACCTCTTAACAAAAATAGTGATCCTGTTTTTCTAATATTCAAAAATCCTTTCTCATGGAAAAAACTCTCAGACAAAATGCAGAGGGAAATCAATTGGCTTAAACATAATTATCATGGTATCAGGTGGAAAACAGATGGACATAAATACTCTCAAATTGGAAACTTGCTTCGTTGCTTCGACGCTCTCCATGACGCATACAAAATTTTTGTCATCGGTGTATTAAAACAGAAATGGCTTCAACGATTCAAATTTTCCGTCTACAACATTCAACAATATGGCTATCCATCAAAACGATCTTTCAAGTGCGTCACAGTTTGCACAAATCATAATCCAATCTACAAGACTGCCTGCGCACTTCACACTGTAAAATTTGTGAAATTATTCTATCAGTCATGCATGATTTTTAGTTTTAGAGATATTAATTTAAAAAAAAATCACCTTCTTCATTTTATCTGCAGAAAGAAGCGGTCGATCTGGAGGACCAAACAAGGGTAAGTAGGTAATTTTATTCTTCTTTAAGTGCATTACAGCTAAATTGTTTGTAACGATAGGATGATTGAAAAAAGAAAAATATTTGAGAAAATAAAAAATAACTGTTTTTTCCGAATTCAGAATCCAAAAATAAAAAAATGTCGAATTTTATTGATATTGACGGAGTAGTTCCAGAAATCTTACGGTATACATACACATACACATACATACATCAATACGGACATTTTCTAAAAACACTTGATTTGAACTTATAACACACTAAAAAGTGTTTTCTAGAAGTTTTGACGAAACTCGAAAGTTTACTTTTACAAAGGTTCATCCAGGAGGAAGCATAAAGAAAAAATGCACCTAGAACTTATGAAGCAAAACATGCTCTACCAAATGGATATAGATGTAAAGAGAGTGAGTCAAGATTTGGAATTTTTGGAACAAAATATCAAACATTGATTTCATTTACCACTATGCATAATGCATGCAATCAACGTACGCTTTCATAAAACCGTTCCACGAGTACATAGCTACGAGCTACGATCACACAAGATACATAATATTCAATGAATAACAGAGACAAATGTGCCTCACAACCCATTATGCTGATATATGTCCAATTGTTGGATCTCCATAGCAGCGACTACATGCGACGTAGTTTTAGAAAAAATACCGCTATAATAGTAATCCCCAAGCTCGAAAGAATTGTCACGTACAAGCGCTTTAGTTTATCATCGGGGCAATTAGATAATCACGGTAGAGCCCACTTCGGTGCCGGACGGGCAAGTTTATGGTCAGCTCCTAGCCGGCCAGTCCTGACTGAGGCCAGAAAAACCCCGAAACCGACAGATCGGGGCGTTTATGGCTGGGGACTAATCCCCGGACCCGACGATCCCTGCATACGCAGGCAGACCCTGCGAACATCAGCGGGATGCAGCGACCCAGGTGTCCTGCAACCGACGGACTGCCCAGATCAGCAGTCTCGCATGAGCATCGACACGAGTAGCTAGGACATAGGTTTTTTTTATGAAAAAAGAAGTGTATAAGTGATCGACATGGAGTTAGATAGATTAATAAGAAGAGGATTCCATTGCGGACCGTCGTGAGAAAAGCACTCAATACGCTGAACGCCTTACTAGATGAGTCGACGTCTGGATCCGCGGATTTGAACGTAACCTCCAATTTATTAGCCGCGAGACAAGAACAATTACAGGCGATCGACGTACAAGTGATAGACGCGCTAGTGGGCACAGCTACGGACTAATAAGTTACAAAGGAGTACGACGTATCAGAGTATGTTTTTGCTAGCTAAATACCAGTTTGAAACACAAATGGCAGCAAGAAGTCAAAGCTCGCGAGCATCAAGTGCTACTCCGGTTCCTGTAGTTACGGACAGTGGCGTGGAGCAAGGGGTGAGAAAAAGGTATCCTCAGATAGAGATCGCTAAATTTAGCAGAGAGATAAGGAACTGGGTTCGTTTTAGGAGTCAATTTAAAAAGTTACACGAAGATACGAAGCTCAACAACGAAGACAAATTCCAGTACCTTCTTCAAGCGATGGTGCCTAACTCACGCGCAGCTGAAACTAATCGAATTTCTGGAGGCAGAAGTTAGAGGAGAATTTCGCATTTCCATGACAGTACAAGGTTTTAACTTAAAAGAACAGAGTGAACCTGGAGCTGCGAAAAAGACGAAAGAGAAGGCCGCAGGAAAAGAAGTTGCTAGTGGCGCGAAATTTGCTGACTTCAAAAAGCAAAGAGACCGTGTGCCTATTTTGTGAAAAGAGCGATCACGAAAGTGCAAAATGCAGTAAAGCCAAAAATATGACGCTAATCGAGAGGCAAGAAACAGTAAAGAAGAAGCGCGCTTGCTTTAACTGCTTGAAGGTACGACACGGTAGTAGATTTTGCCACTCAAACGTGAGTGGCTCAAAGTGTAACCGCCGGCAAGTGAATATTATGTGTTTTGCAGAGGCGAAACGCACGGACGAGCCAAGTGCGAAGCCAAAAAATTCGGTGAACGCGATAAATATTCAGAAAAAGTGTAGTCTACCTTCATCGAATGAGACACCGTCTACATTTATGCAAACACTCAAACTTAGAATGAGAAACGATACCACGGAAATTATTGTGCGCGCAGTAATAGATACGGGTTCGCAGCACTCGTACGTATTGAGAGATGTAGCTAATCAATTAAATTCAACACCAATAGCACAACAAGATATGATTCATTTGCTTTTCGGTGGAGACAAATCAGAGATTGAGACGAACAATAAGTACCAAGTTCGCGTAGGCAACATGGACGGCAGCTTTTGGTGCAATTTTGAAGCACTAGACCAGAAGATTATTTGTGTAGATGTGCCCTCTGTGACCAAAGGTAGCTGGCTGCAAGAATTAGAGCCGTTATCAATAAAATTGACAGATGTGTGCAGCAAAGAAAAAATGGTAGCTCTCCTTATCGGCGCCGACATAGCAGGACAATTATTCACTGGAAAGATGCACGTATTAAAAAGTGGCTTGACCGCAATCGAAACGCGCCTCGGCTGGACGTTGATGGGCAAAGTTCCAAAGAAGAGGCCCACAATAAATACACATACTAATCTTGCCCCAGCGTCTATCTCAATGTATGTGAAAGATGCGGACATTAAAGACTTATGGTCCTTAGATGTACTAGGGATTAATGACCCTATAGACCATAAAACCGAAGCGCAGCACAACTTCGAGGTAGTGAGAGCACTTACAGAAAATATAGTAATAAACGCCGAAGGTCGGTACGAAATAAAATTGCCATGGCGAGAGTGTCATCCAGAATTAAAGGATAATAAGAAGATGGCAATTCAGAGATTGGAGCCCGTGGTGAAGAAATTGCGCGCAGCTGATAAGTATGCAGAATACGACTGGATTTTCAAAGAATGGCTGAAAGAAGGTATAACCGAACGCGTCCCGCCTGAAGAAGAAGCTTACTGGGCTACTTATCTACCTCTTCGGCCGGTCTACAAGTAGAACTCGATGATGAGGACTAGGCCCATTTATGACGCATCGTCCGGTGCTCCACCCCTGTTCTGCGATGTGAACATTCCGGTATTGAACATAATAAAAGAATTTGTAAAGGTAGGGAAATCCCAGAACGCATGTGTGAAGGAACTTAGATATCAACGAGAAACCAAAA
This sequence comes from Trichomalopsis sarcophagae, assembly GCA_024372645.1. NCBI lineage: Eukaryota > Metazoa > Arthropoda > Insecta > Hymenoptera > Pteromalidae > Trichomalopsis > Trichomalopsis sarcophagae. Next base: position 107,436 of record QLSS01000260.1, read on the forward strand.
AGATCACAGTATCATTTAATTCGGAAAGAGAAACACTAAGAGTATACAAACTTAGAACCCTACTAGCAAAACAAAACGAACTAACTAAAAACAACAGAAAAGCAGCATAGTACTAGATCGAAAAAGGGCAGAAAAGGACGTCTATTATACAGATACATGCAGTACTCTACAGAAGACGAAACTTAAACCGCCAATGAAGAAAGTGATCGGACGTACGAAGCAACATTTGCTGAACCAAGCAGATGATCACGTGCAGCACAAGGAAACGATAATGCTAAGTTTCATGAAAGATGCAAACAAATGATAGAGGCAGAAATATACAGTCTACACGAAATAACATGTAAAAAACAAACAGCATGGTCGGAAGAGAAAGCCGATGAATAAAATCCCACTACTGAGAGCCTAAATTAAAATTCTAATATAAATGCCCAGAACCACCAAAAGCATGGAAAATCCAAGACCCCTAGTACCACATGGAAATCAAGACCCAAACGATAGCGACATGAGCATAGATTAAGAAAATTGGTAATTAACCAGGAACAGTATGAATGACATATGAATGAGCGAATGAATCGTTGATTCCACGTATAATTCACTAATTACCACAATAAACAAAAATCATTAAATTTTGTTTACTTCTTATTTCCTATGTATTATTTTACAGACATAGGCCAGACTTTTCAGCGAATTATCACGTCAATGAGCTTTGATGAAGAAAGGCTACCCGTAGTAATGGAACTACTTAATAAATATAGACCAAATAACACTATTAGTTTGAAAATTAATCATCAAGAAGCAGATAATGGCGCAGCAACGTTAATAATTATATACAGATCAAAGACAGGAGCGACACGACTGATACATGATTACGACAGAAGTAAAATGACGTTAATAATGCTCAAAGCCCCAACAACAACAACAACGACGTGTCTGTGAATGAAAATAACGACGTCCCTGGATATGACAACAACACCTTACCCAAAAATAATGCGAATGACAACAACAATGACCCCAACAACAGTCTTCACCTCAAATACGATCCTCAAAACAACGTCGTCTAGATGAAAATAAATCTAACGGACGCACACGCCGTAACAGCCATATATATATAAGCAAGACAATTGACGCAGCAGCACTATTTAGGCAACATGGCCCTTGCAACACCTTACACCACCTGACAGCGAACGAAGACACTGAAGCAATAGTAGTAAGTTACTTGATGAAAAACCACGCACTCAAAGTAATCAAGGCATACAGACAGTACACACAACAGACAAATAAATACATACAAAGAGTACAAGTACAAGACAACCAAGAACCTACACGAACACAGTACGTACAAGCAAACGACACTATCTGTCTGCGAGCACCTGGAAACAAGACCTGACAATAATTAACCGAAATATAAGCGAAATTTGGAAGAAAGGTGATGTGAGACGCGTATGACCAAGCAACGAAACAGACGAACGATTAATCGCATTCATACAGTACGAGGATGAAAAGGTCTGAAAACGGCTGTACAGAAAGAGGCGTAAAGCATTGCAACAAAAGACAACGACTGACGCCGCCGAACAACGACTCAAAACAAAGTACAATAACAAGAACAGATGACATCACAATAACAAGAAGTGAACAAACCAGACAAAAACAAGCACGTTGGACGATCAACCCAGGCAACAATACCAAGCTGTATGTTCTCGCACCAAATGACACGACGCAAAGAGTTTGAGACGGAGTTGCAGATTTCGGGAAAACAATTAGCATAGAGCTAACTAACGGTATAAAAGAACAAAAGGTAGAATACATTGTCTATAAAATTGACGCAGTTGGTGATAAATTAAATGGCCCACAAAATTTTAATAATATCAAGCATGAACGCGTTTTCTCCGGTTCTCCAATTCTCCGGTCCTTCGGTCCTCGGAAGTAACACATTTTTTTTTATCTAGAATGACATCTTTTACAACTCTTATCTCACTTAAACCAATTGCACAGTTACATTATTGTGCAAAGACATCGTTCTATGGGTAACAATTCTTCTTATTCATCAAACTTTTCTCTTCAAAGGTCAAGGGCAGACTGAACAAATAAGAGCTATCTTGAATATTTATACACAATGTCGCGCATGCGTAGATATCAGATATAAAACAAACTGGACAATATTGAAATAAGTATAGTCTAAACTGACTTTTAAATGCCTAGATAGCTATAGAACAACGATCCAGTATATCATCCTTCGAGTAGAAAAATACATTAGAAAAATATAGAAAATGTATCGCCTAAAATTTTTCTGATTTACCGACCTTTCCGTTTCGAAGGGTGTAACGAACAAAGGGGAAGCGAGCCGTAAAGCGAGAAAGAGTAGACGCGGGCTTGAACCGTGGGTCCCAAGATTAACAAGCGGAAACACTAACCACTGAGCTAAGGTTTACGATGCAAGCGCATGCTATTCTTATCGCTGACTCATCTTGCAGCTCGCGTTGCAGACGTACGCGTCAGTGACACTACCTTCTTTAAAATTAGTTCTTGGCTCGTGAACTTCTTTACCAATCGGTATGTCGTCGAGCAGTCAGTCGTCGACGAGTGCTCAAAGCGCTAACACGTTAAAATATATAGTTCCTAAGAAGTCTAGGTCTATCCTTGGAAAAAAATTAGTTGCATAATATTGTTACATTTGACGAATTAATTGCGCATTACGAGATTCATTCGCACAAGTCTTATACTTTATCAAATTTCAACAACAGTGATGAAAATTGCATTGGTATACAATATCAAGATCTATATGTGCTGCCTTCACGAAGTTCATTACATATATTGGAAAATTGTAAAAGCCAGTTAGAACTGACCTTACAGGTACTACGTTTGTCAACAACGCTATATGTCATCGATTTAAGGAATTTAGTACGAACTCAATGCCATAGAAATTGATCGATGCAAGAATGTGAACTTGACAAGTCACATGAAAGGATTCGTATCATTCAACCCTAGTCAGAGCTCAGCGATTGAAAATGCCGGCTGGCTCGACATCATAGAGACTAAATGGTTAGACGATAATGACTACTCTAAAGTATCAATTCCACTAAGTACGATTTTTGGTTTTGCTAAAGATTATTGCAAAATCATTATTAATGCCAAATATGAGCTCATTCTCGCAAGAACAAATGCTAATGTTAATTCTGTTGTGCAGACGCAAGTAGTTGCGATTAGTGCAAATGTTTACGAAGATTATAAGTTGAAATTACCAAAATTGAATGGCTGATGCTATATGTGATCTCAGATAAACATATATTTAAATTACTTAATCTGGAAAAAGATAGACACCATGAGTTTTCGCAGCTGAAAACTATATGAGTATCTACTACTACCCAGTACACCACAAGTTAGCATTCAAGGCAAATTGTGGACACAGAAATGTATTGTTATTGAAAAAATGCATCGTGGATGCTAACTTTGATGTTAAGCACAGGCCTTTGGCTCTTGGGTCCTGGATTTCACGACCTGTTGTTTTCACTGTTTAGGTACGACCGCGACACGGAAGTGCCTTATAGTTTTCTCACGTACACATTTTTGACCGATCAGGCTGAAATTTTGGGAGGAGTCTTCTCTCGTACAAACCTAAAAACTATTTTTTTTTATCCCGATCGTCTACGCTTTCTTCAAATGCGGGCACAATTTGTTCAATTTTTGCGTATTTTTTGAATAAAAATTTTGGTGTTACACGATTATCTCAAAGAGACTCTCTTTATCAATCGGGCTAAACGTTTGTGTTTCCCCTCGTAACAGTAAGTTATCAAATGTCTTTTAGGCTTGATCCTGCATGTATACGCAGAATGCGGTCACATCCAAAAATCGCTAAAAACGGTTTTTTGGCTCTAACTCGAATTCTATGCATTCTACGAAAAAAGTTGTAGATCTCGAAGAAATACAACTCTTTTCTATTAAAATTTAAGCCTGATGCTCGAGCGAAGCAATATTAAGGCGAGTGCGAAGTGTGAGCGTCAGTGGATCGGGCGAGCGCGCAGCGCGAAACAATGCAAGGCAGTAAGCCACCGCGGCCGTTGGGGGACGTGTGGCGCGCAAGTTTTCTTATCGACTCGTCTCCTCTTTGCCTATAAAAAGGTATAATAGCCGTTACTAAAATACGTTAGTATATTAATAATAGTTTAAAATATTATAATAATACAATATAGCTTACATTGATAATTTTCAATACCAGCTATCCTCCACTCCAAATCATTTATTTCCGAGTTTCAGTCGCTTTCTAAGTATCAATATAATTCGCAATAAGTTTTTTTTCTTTGAACAGTGTATTATTAAGTACAAGACGATAAACACACATAGATAAATACCCTTACAATATTCTTTATAAAACCACACAATTAAAATTCTTAAATTCCCAAAACACGTTTTTATGTGTTTTTCACATAACCTGAAGATTTCCAATCTTATTTACGAAGTAATATGAAATACAATATTTTTAAAGAAACTGAACGATTTTCTGATATATTCAAATAATTTTTGTGAAATACACAAGCACAAAGTGAAATATGAATTTAATACATGTTATTATTATGAGAATTTAATTTTATGTTGCAGCTAGTTGCTACTCACTTGCTTGAATTTTGTCAACAATACGTTGTAAAAAAACAAAGTAATACGACACATTGGCACCCCATACTTGGTTGGTTTGAGCAACCACAAGATTGTTCTTTACAACTAGCTTTACCACTAATAAAAATCCAAATATCTTTTCTCTGGACAGGAGAAATAATTGACAAAATTTTTGGTAAGTAACTTTAATCAGAACACAAAGTATTATCTGAAAATGTATAATGTGTTAGAATTTTTATTTCGTAGGTAGGCCATTAAATCAAATAGTAGACAAAGAATATCAGACCATTATAAACGAACCAAATACTTCACATAAAACTAACATTCTTTTCCGAACAATACTCGAGCTTCACACTAAAAAAAAAAATCATAATAAACAATACAATAAGATAAGTAGCGTTGATACATTAAAAATTGCTACGATTTGTTCGTTATTTTATACTACTTTACGTACATTGACGGAAATGAAAACTGCCATTCTGACAGGTAATTATATAATAGATATACTTAAAATTTATAATTCGAAATAATTACTAATTTATCATGGTCATTTAACTAGGATTGTGTTATAAAGATAGAAATATACTTTACAAGATGTGGCTATTTTTTGGAACTTTAGGACCACAATATGGCCTTAAGACATTTCTGGAACATCATTTAAAAAATACCCAACTAAATACATCAGAACTGAAAATGCTAATATTTTTTGCAGATTGTATGAACCATTATATAACGTAAGTTGTGTTTGTACTTTAATTAACATTTACTTTAAAAAATGCATGCATAACAAACGATTAAAAAGTCGAGTTTAATTCGTTTATTATAGTTATCGAATAATTTTTGTTTTCAAAAATAGTCGTTTAATGTATTAAAATTTTGGCTTATCATATCTTGTTTCTATTGTGTGGTTCGAATGAAGAGTGCAGCAAAAAGTGACGGACCCCGGGCTTGAACCGAGATTTTCTGGCTTGCAAGGCAGACGTTCTGTCATCGCGCCACGGCTGCCACCGCATTGCACTCTACTATTCACTCTCTTATAGTAATTAGACACCCATAACGTCTATCCACACATAACACGTCCAAGGCCCAGACAGATTGATGCCTCTGTCGATTCAACGCGCGCAGCACTGCAGAATTCTTCTATTATCGGCACGTGTCGCTCGGATCCTCGTGATAACTTTATTCTTTACAGGACGCAACATACATATTAGACGCGTTATATATTTTTATTTCCCTTAGTAGGTAAGACAGGTAACTGTGAACAGACAGTCCACTTGTAGACGACGTGGTATTATCCCAGACACCCGTGACGTGTATCCACACGTGACACGAGCACAGTAAGAAATTTTGGTATATTTCTGGACAAAACTCTTATTACAAGAAAAGTCCTAACAAATCGTAACAATTTTGTAGTAGAGATACTCGAAAATAGTTGAAATTTTGATACCTTGCGACCGCTAAACATGACCTATCACATAGAGCCAAAACACGTAAATTACAAGACAGCTAAATTCTCAACGAATTGCAACAATTTTTTGCTAGAAATAATCGAAAATAGTTGCACTTTGAATAGAAATTGCGGTAATTTCGGTTCCTTGAACCATAAATGATGACAAGTTATTTTATCCCAAATCACGAAACCCTATATTTTTTGACACAAAGCTTTGGGATCCATAATTTTCATATCAAAATTTCTGCAATTTCTACGTAAAGTCAAACTATTTTTGAGTATTTCTACCAAAAAATTGTTACGATTTGTTACGAATTCTCTTGTAACAAGGGTACACAGATATTATTACGAGATAGCTTTTTGACCCTTAAAACTTACAAAGGCAGAAAAAAAATTAAGGACACAGTAGTTTTACCCCTGAACACGAATCTACTTTTGCTGTTTTTAAGTTTATTCTTCTACTAGGGTAATAAATTAATTATATTATTTATACATCTATTTTTTTCACACCACCCATGAGGTAAATAGAAAGGCGCATTTTTTTTCTCTATTGTGAAATGCTCACTTTCTTTTGCATTCTTAAAATGTTAAAAACTGATAAGGTTAGTTATTATAAAGTAAATCTACCGATACTCTTCCTACTAGAATGCAGGGTATACCATAATATAGCAAATTTGACACATTCAATATTTAATTGAACTAATAAGAATAAGGAACGACAACGTAAGGCGAAGTGAATATAAAAAAATAGTTAAACTCAAAGTAAAATCAATTAAGAAAATCGATAATAGTAAATTCACGTAAAATAATAAAGATAAAATAGAACACCGAGATGTATACACACAGTACGACTCTACGGCAAGAGGCGAAACGAAACACCGATATGCGCGCACACGTTGCAGTCCTACAGCAGAGGCTCAAAGCTAAGCGAGGCACACCGATACACACACATCTCAACGGTGGGAACACAGCGGATGCAAGTAGAGAGAAAAATCAAGAAGCCTACTGTAGATCATGGACCGCGTATATACAAAAGCGATGCACGTGCAATGAAGAGAGACCGTGGAACGCGCAACGTTATCGGCAAGTGACACATAAGTCACGTGCGCTAGAAGCTCGAGATGCCACCAAAGAGGACCCGGCGCAAGTCATCTTAAAATGCACAGAGGAATCTTCTAGGAGTCTGCAGATAAAGAAGGTAAATCAGAGGCGAGTTTGATAGGAGAAGAGCACGAGGGGACTCGATGTACTAGGGGAGAGGATTTTTACTCTGATTTTCTGATTGGCCCTCTCTACAATGTCACATGCGTAAAAAGCTCCAAATAAGGCAGGAAGCTGCATCTAGGCCTCCTAATTGGCCTAACACCAACCCCGCCGAGGAGACGAAAATCGGAGATCGCCTCTCCTACGAGAGCATAAAAGAGCCCAGCAACAGGTCCTCAGATCGTCAGTCCGCTCGAAAAATGATTACTACGCGCAAGCTCTGCCGAATTCGGTCCGGGTACCAGACTTAGAATTATTTCCGTTATCAAGACTTAGAAAATTTCCGACGGGTTAAAATCTTAGAATTATTTTAACGATTCGGGACTTAGAATATTTCGGGCAGTGCAAAAACTTAGAATATTTTTGATCGCGTAAAAACTTAGAATATTTCGGCTAGTAAAACAATTTGAATATTCACATCATTAAATTACTTTACTTACAATCTTTCAATTAGAACGATTACATTGTGATTCTTTATTTTCAATAAATTAAAATAATCCGAAAGTCTAGATAGTTGCTAGCGAGCGTTATTCAAAATTTGTGGCAAATCGAATAAATTATATTACCATTTAAATCGCGAGTGAATAATTAACTCGAAAACTCCTGATCTTTGTCGTCCCGTTCAATTCGAAACCATCCGCTTCGAAAGCCGAGCCAAAAGCCGCTGAGAGGACATGCTGGGAGCAGAGCAGGCCCATTGCAGAGATAAAGAAAAAAGAAAGTGAATTTAATCAAATAGGCTGCATGACTCTATTGCGCATTTCTCTCTTTTCTCTCTCATAATTAGAGACCCTATCAGCCCACCATATTCGCGATAACGACATTACAATTAAAGTAACGTCCTTATAATAAATCTCTCAGAAGTCACGGAATCTACGAGAGTTTATTTAAAATCATTACTGGAGGCTGTTCTATTAAACAGATCGCGAAGGTAGCCAAGCACCGATGACGCTCAGCTTCGCCCTCTGAAGCTTTGTCCTCATCCGTGCTTATAAAAGCAAAATAACCCGTAGAGGATATAACACTACTTACAATAATGTTGTTTTATTTTACTTGATTTAAAACTTTAAATTTATATTAATTATCTCATAGAAACTTAAATATGTTGGCTTTATATTTTGATTCGTATATATTTAATACTTCAGCACTTTTATACAAAATTGTATGGGTACATAAAAATTTCATAAAGTAAATTTCTGTTTTTTAAACATTTTTTGTAACATTATTTATAAACAATGATGTAGTTTTCCAAACCAAGTGGCGCGGTAGCTGGCGCTAGCAAAGACGAGTTTAAGAACCAGAGCAAGCCGCAGCGCTTGCGCTACTATTTATTTTTATGTTGATGTTCGCATTTTTCATTACAAAGAAATCAATGCATTTCATTGCTGTCTCCAAATTATTTTGACTGATATTATATTTTTTTATGCCTAACTATAATTTTAACAAAAATATTGATAAAATCAGTTACTTCTGTTATAATACACGAGTGTGTCATTCAAAAAATGCTCAAATTGCGACCGCTGACGCTTGCGCTTCGAGCTCTTCCAGAACCCCAACGCTCGCTGTCTAACGTTTGTTACCTTATTATATTTATTAAAAAAATCAGATAAAGAACATTGATCTTTATCTCTTTCTTATAAAATTAAAAAAATTTATACGTGTTGGCCATGTAATATTTTATTTACGAATGTATTTTAAATATGATGGAAAACTAATATTATTTTAAAAAATTAAAAGAAATTATCTTTTCTTGGTACCCCAATTCAAATTATATTATATTAGATAGGAATTCGCTTTCTTAGGCCACAAGTGGCGCACAAAATACACGTGAAATTCCATAAGGTGACCAATATCGGAACTATCCTATTAGTGGAAAATACATTCGTTTATATATAAGCTGTGATATTACGCTTAACAAAGCGAATTCTACCCCGTTCCCAAAGTCTTTAATTTTGTGCAAAGATAGTTTATTACATAATTTGAACAGAAATAGTATTAGTTTTATTAGCAAAAGATCAGCTCTCCGTTGACTCTGTTGAGGCGAGGCAACGAGCTCGATAACCGCGTGCATACATTGTGCGCATTGATCTTGCGACCGATTAGCGACATATCTATGCAGCCCACGGCCGTGTGCATTTTGACGTTTTGAAGCAGAACCCCCATCTCCGCTCACGGTAATGTTTAGCTGGATTCAACGTTTCGGCGATATTATAAGTGAGTGCGTCGTGCAAAACGGCAACGACGACGCGATGCAGCAGAATTATAAGTAGCATGAAAATTAGAAGTGCTACTATGGCGCCTGCATTATGGGTTTTCAAGCATCCTCCACTCACCACGATCTTGCTGAGGTTCGGCTGCTCACGGTTATTTGTTTTTGAGACAGTGCGAATAGTATTGAAATGTGATGCGCTGGAATGGCACTGACGATGCAATGTGTAAGTGTTATTTTATCAAAGAGTGCTGCAGTATAAAAAGACATGTAACTCCAATAAAAAACTTGAGTTTTTGCTTGGAGGTTATCCCTTTTTTTGGACTACTCCTGCGGCTGCAGCTCCTGCTGATTCTATTAACGTGAAACATTCTTCTTGCAAGATGCTGTTTGGATGATTTTTTTATCTATTTATTTTTATTTATTTATTTATTTCAGAATAGTATAGAGTATAACTAATTGATATAATCATTTAGTACTTTACAGAGGTAAACAATCTTACCTCATCGCAAGCACTGGCATTACATAAGAAAATACAAAATTAAAAAATACTTTAAGCTGGAAAAACTTTACTTCTTACTTTATATGTTACAAACTAAAAGCATCAGTCGCATGCTTATTATTTAGCGTTTCACAAATAACTTGCTTATATTTTATTTCGTACGAAATATCTACAAATTCCCTTTTAATAATTCATATGTTAAATTATGGCATATTAATAGTCAACAATTCATTATAATCCACTTCCTGATTAAATTCTTATCCGGTGGTTTATTTATATCTAATACTTTTAGACTATTTGGTAGCGCATTATATGTAATGAGTGCTTTGTTAATACTTTTTTTTGTCACTGACTCTTTGATAACTTTTAGGTACGATTAAACTCTTTTTCCTAGTAACACTTGCAGAACTTAAGTACTGGGTTTTGAGGTCGTTATAATGTAGCCTTATTGCCTCATAGATAAAGAGTTGTTCTAGGTTTAGAGGTCTGTCATATACATTGAAACTGTTCTTATTAATTATCTTTCATATTTTACTTTGTAATTTTTGCACCAGATCTCGATTATTTTTATACACTCTACCCCAAGCTATGATTCCATAGCTTATCATGCTATGAAATAAAGCATAATATATCATTCGTAGTGTTACCGTCAACATGATGTTTGATAGTTTATAAAAAATATATACTAGGTACTTCGTTTCTTTAATTATATATTGAATATGCTTATCCTACTTCAAGTTATAGTCAAAAACAATTCCAAGGTATTTACAGCTCTCCACTTTAGTCAACATCTTATCCTGGATTCTTACTTTTATGTGAGCTAGTACACTATTACAATAGCTTCCGAATGTGATGCAGACTGTTTTATCTACATTCAGCGATAAGTCATTCACCGTCAGCCAGTTATCAATGACCAATAGGAAATAATTCATGGTACTTTGCGCCTCTAACTAAGTCTCTTCAGTGGCTATTATGGCAGTATCATCAGCATAAGGCAGAATAGAGTCCAGGGGTATCTCCTCCAAGATATCATTAATATATAATATAAATAGTAGTGGCCCTTGGATAGTACCCCGGGGGACGACTGTGTACATTAACAAAAAATCACTTTTACTATCTTCGATTTTAACTGTCTAGTATCTATTATTAAGATAGCTTGAAAGAAGGTTTAATGCCTGACCCCTAATGCCTATACAGTAAAATTTCTTAAGTAGTAATTTATGATCGACTATATCGAAAGCCTTGGCCAGATCAAGAAAAGTTATAATTGTTGGTATATTCCTATCAAAATTATTATACAATACTTCAGTAATAAAATTTAACGCATCATTGGTGCTAATATTTTTCCTAAATCCAAATTGATGCTTGGATAAAATATTATTTTTATTTACGAATTCATACAATCTATTGCATATTATTGTTTCAAAAATTTTCGCAATGTTAGATATGAGTGAAATTGGCCTGTGTTTATTGATGCTATGCTTCTCACCTGATTTATCTACTGGTACGATTTCAGCCTTTTTCAATGCATCCATCCAAATCGCATTTTCAATACACATATTAAAAATATGTGTTAATGGTACCGAGATATAACATCCAAGAATCTTTAAGGTCTTACTATTTATTTTATCAACACCGCCGCTTTTTAGATCTAGGTTGTTAATTATATTTATTACCTCACTCGTACTTGTAGGTTTAAGAAATATTAAATTTGGATTTGTATCTGGTTGTTTAAATTCGGCATTATTTGGTTTCACTATATCATCAGACAATTTGCGGCCAATATCACAAAAAAATTTGTTCATTCTCTTAGCTATCTCTACTTTATAAGTAATTTTATTATCATTCAGATTGATATATCTCTTATACTATTATTATTTTTCTGCTTTCCTATTTTGTTGTTTATAATACTCGAAAGTTTTTTTAGGATTATTGACATTATTTCGGAATAACTTTGCATGATATTTAATTTTAGCACCTTTGATCAAGTGGCGCGGTAGCGCCACGAAGGCAAGTTTGAGAAGCAGACGAAGCCGCGGCGCCCATAACACTATTTCCTTCTATATTGGTGTTCGGATTTTTCATGATACAGACAAAAATGCTTATTGTTACTGTTCGTAAGATTTTTTGTCTTATTAGTATGTTTTCTGAGCTAAACAATGTTCCGAACAAAAATATTAGTGAAACGGCTGCTTATTTTTTATTAATTACATTTTTCTTCTTCAGCCCGAAATGTGAAAGGACCGTTAAGTTAGCTGCAAGAAATATTAGGACCGTGAAGTTGGCCGCAAAGCTGTATACAGATGAGAATTGCTTTCTCATAAAATATAATAACATATTACGATATTTTGAATTAAGGGGTTGCCTGTGCATACTCTACGTTCCGGAGCTGTAACAGTAACTAGCTTGCCAGGGTGACTGATGACAAGGTCTAGGTGGGGCGCTCCGTGGTTTTTTGTGTCTAGGTGTAAAAACAGTCGAGGAAGGTGTCTAGAGGTACAGGGTGGCCGATAACGACGTATAGGTAGTTAGCCCCCTAGTTTTTGGTGTCTAGGTGTAAAAATATTCAAGGGCGGTGTCTAGATGTACAAGGTGGCTGATGACGAAGTCTAGGTGGTGCGCTCTGTGGTTTTTAGTGTCTAGGTGTAAAAATCATTTAAGGGTGGTGTCTAGGTGTACAGGGTGGCCGATGACGAAGTCTGGGTAGTTCGCACCGTGATTCTTGGTATCTAGGTGTAGAAATAATTCGAGGGTGATGTATATTAGAACAGTAATTTCATCTTAGTAATAAAAATCTTACAAAAATGCCGTGGTCGAATAGTGCTAAAGATGATAATATTTTATTTTTACGACTCTGAATATGAAATACTCTAAACAATTTTTAAAAAAGGATTGAAATCTCGAACATATCAAACTCGCCTAACCTTTTACTTTTTTAAGAGTTAATTTTTTTTTTTAGTAACTTTATCTAACATTTTAGCATAGTTTTTGTAATCCAGTTTGAGTTGATCATTTAAAATATCCATCTTCTATAAGTTATATAAAAGTTCTTTGGTTTTACATGATTTAATTATTGCATCAGTAATATAATTCTTCCTACCCTGCTGTTCATTTTTACTTTTTTTCGATTTAGCTTTTTCTACACATAGCTTAATCTTATCTATTAAATTATTTATATCTATACTTGGATCTTGCGTTGATAATATTTCAGTTCAGTTAATGGTAGCCGCGATATGTTTTATTTCGTTGTAATCCAAAAGTTCTAAAGGGTTAATTTGTTCTGTTTTTATTTTGTTGACTGCAATAAAAATAGGGTAGTGGTCAGTCATTGTAGCTTCGAGTTTATAAGTAATTGTGTCAATGTTATTAGTTTTTATAAATATATTGTCAATGCAGGATTGTTTGGCTAAGCCTACGGGTGGTCTAGTTACACTAACAAATCCAGGTTTATAACCTTTGTCTAGAAAATTGCACAGAAATTCCTGGCTCGAACAATCGCATTTTAACAGATCTACATTAAAATCGCCAATTACAAGATGATTTTTGATGTTTTTCTTTTTGATTTAGTATTTATTCAAATCCATTATAAATTCAGTTTTGGTATTTCATGAGATCTGTATATGGACGATATTTCAATACTACTATTACTACTTAACATAATTCTAGTATTTACAATATTAATTCAACCATATTTAACTACTTCGGTATTTTATACTAAATTATTATTAATAAAGACTATAACCCTATCATTTTTATTTAATCTACTATCGTTGTAATAGCAGTTATATTTCCCATTTTATCCTATCAGTTCATTTATTCTATGATTAACTTGTTCGGAAGTTTTAGTAAATATCACAACAGATAATTTAATACTCTCAAATAAAATTTTATTTTTATCGAAATTAGCATTTATACTTCTAACTTTAAGGTGCATAATTAAATCATTTTTATTACTAATCAATTTGTTGAAATTATCAATACTATTACAAGTTCTCTCTTTCTAAATCGAATCTTGACTTATAATGTCTAAATATTCAAAAGTAGCCATTTTATCTATTTAAATTTTTACTGCTTGTAAGTCTCAATCCTTTCTGGTTTGATTAAATTTCCGAACAGAACGGCTGTTTTCTCGTTGCAGAATTCCGCCGACCTTGTTGTTGAGTTGTTCCAGCTTTAATTCGATTTGATTTTTCTTGGTTATATCGATATCCGTTGGACCTTGATCCTGTTAAAGTTGTTGATAAGTTGTCATCCTTGTATGGTAACTTGGGATTACAGATGGTAAGCTAGATTTTGTCAGATAGTCGATTCTTCTTGAATATGTTGCATAGGTTTTGATCGCTAGGAACATGTTTGATGTCAAATGTGGTGTTGTAGTTAACATTTGAAAAATCACAATTTAAGAACTTTATTATATTGTTTGTGCAGTCACTGGTCTTATGACTATCTGCACAATTTGGACAAACTGTATTATTTTTATATTTGTTTCCACTATGACCATGTCTACCTCAGTTGAAACAGGGTCTTATACTTAAGTAGTCGTAGACTTTGGTATCCTACGAAGATTTTGCTGTTATTCTCTTTAATGAACATGTATACTTCAGTACGTTTGCTTTTGTACATATGCAGGGCTAGGCCTTTATTTGAAAAACTGCTATTATGCTAAATTTGAAAAAGTTCCTCGAGTTTATATCACTCTCTATCTCAGCTTGACTCCAATTCAAGTAGTTGTCAAAACCAACTATTTTGATTTTAGGATTTATGAATTCTTCTTTCCTAACCTCACAAACTTCTTCTAGGTTTTCAATTAATACAGCTTCGGTTAGTTTAACACTATCACTATTTACACAGTTTATGACTAGTCCGTCTTTTTTGTTATAATACATATTTTTAGTTCGTATCTATTTTTCTTACGTTAAACACTATATAACCTTCTTTTTCATATCTATAGTCTCATTGCCCATCTTATTTACTGTTATTTTTGGCACTTTTTCATGGAGTGGTTTTGGCTGGTTTATCACCTCAGCATAGAATACTCTAGGTAATACACTATAATACTGTTATGTTACAAGTTTTTCCCTCAATAAATTATTTTTTTCTCGCAGTTCTTCGACTAGTTGCTTATATAGTAAATTTCCAGCTTTCAGTATGTTTTACTTCTCATTAAAATCACAATTTTGCAAATCTCGCGCGAAGATCTTCACTTCCTTTAAGAGTTTCCTTACTTTTTCGGATTTCTTTCTTATCTTTATTTGCACAATTAACACTTTTGCTGACTTACTTATGCTGTAGTCCTCAATTTTTGAGGTTATGTCCTTGAAGCTATGTTCTGGGTAAACCATTAAGTTGTTACTCACTTGCCAATCATTTTTTTCTTTCTGCGCTAAGCAGCTTGAGTGATAGGCTGCATCGCACATAATGCAAACAATAGCTGTCGCTTTTGTTTGTTTATGACAGTTGAAATAGCTAGGACACTTGTCGGGAGGCAACCGCACACCCGCCATGTTGGTTATGATAACAATAAATATTTATTACGTTATATGCAGTGAAATCAGTGTGATTGTGTTATCTGTTTTTTAGAGTTGAATCAGTGTTTTCATTATGATGCCTCCCAATGGCAGCCATGTGGTTTTCAAAAGACAGATAATTTACTATTTATCGCTTTTAATTCAACCACGCTTACACTACCCTGGAGCTGATTCTTTTCTTTCTTTAATTTATAAGACGTAAAATTATTCTGAATATTTTTTTCGTAGTGATTTGACTGAATTTCGTCTTAATTTCTATTGTGTTTATTCATCGCAGAGAGAACTCAAAAATTCTGTGCCGGTCAACTGTCGAGTAATAACGCGCTTCGTCGTAAGAACTTATTGTAGCGCATCTATGTTGATTCGTGTACAATAATTATTGATCGAAGATCTGAAATGTCTAGCGACTATAGCGCAATTCAGTCGCGTTCTCCATTCAAATCACCGTTATTGCGTTTTGTCATTAAAACCTTGTTCAATTATAATTTTGTTATTGTGATTAGAGCTAATTACAAGTGTGTATTTATTTCGCTGCGCTTAGACCCGAGGATCTAGCTAAACAAGCAAATTTAATTAGGATAGCACATAGTTAGGTTTAAACAACGTAAATTTGCAGGCAACGCTGATGGTTCCCGTGACATTGCCAAATATTTCCGTGATCAAATTAATTAAAGTTATTTCTTTTGAGTTTGCATTAGCTAGGTTTAAACGAATAAACAATTTCGTCCGAATAACTTTTACTACAATTTATGAGTACATTTATTTTTGCATGATACCTAAATACACTGGGTAAATTCCCTATCAGAGCACACGTAAACGTATTTATTGAATTGATAGGCAAACCACGAATTTCGAGTGGTTGAATTCAGCTGATTTCCCTCTGGGATTAGACGCTCTATCTAGCTTACCGAGAATGCTTTTACCTGCGCCCAGAAAAATAAGGTAATTATAAAGAATACCGGTGAATATTAAGAGTATACAAGCACGGAATAATCCAGATTGAGTTTTCCCTCATCTTGGGCTTGACATGTTACAACGTCTCGACCAACTTCTGCTACTACAGTCAGGAAAGGACTATCCGGCCTGTCGACCAGCGACCGGTCGAGAAGACGTCGACTCCTGGAAGTATGCCATCAACATTACCAGCACCGAGTATGTATGAGTGTGGAGTGTGTGGCTCGCGCCTACCGAGAATGGTGACTGCAAGTATGTAGGCCTAAGCCCTTTTTGTATTGCTTCGGCAATAGCAACGGTACAGCTTTACGAATAAGTGCAGCGGTACCAAGTAAGAGCCTGCACGCCGAGGATCAGCCGCACAATACATTGTTTCTTCTACTCTATAATGTCAATTTCATGAGTTGTTTTCTTTCGTTTCCTACATCCTTATCACGAATACCACCGCTTTCGAGGACTTTGCAACCAAGCAAATCTGAGAATCCAGCTTAGCTACTATTTTTTTTCCACTTTTGGAAGTGTGAGCTCCTAATACTGGATTTTGAGACTTTTTTTGAGTTCCTAGACAATGGGTGGCCCCATAAGCAATAACTAACGGTGGATTCGTATTTAACGGCAGAAATACACATGAAAAATCTTTGTCAATAATTTCTATACTTAAACATTTATACATAGAATAATATCTACTAGCAATTTGAATTATTTTATTTTATATGCCGACTTTTCAAAAGATTAAATCTTTCCTCTTCAGGGCTTCTAAAAATTACAAATTTTATACTAATCACTAAAGTCTCATATCTTAGAACAAACGAATTTAGACTCATAAAAACCAACATTCAAAGAACGCGGCGTCCGTCAAGATAGCGCCGGACCGTTAGATTTGCTCTCCGGCTTCGCTGGTAATGCCTTCTTGCTGTCATCTTGAAGCAGATGGACTACTTGCTGAAAAGCGCGAAAATCTCTTGGTACATCGCGACAACCATCCACTATAGCGCTCCTCTGTTACGATAGAGTCACGGTTTTCTGTATTTCAGAACCGCCACTACTGCTCGTAGGGAAATAACGCCACGACCGCTCGCTCAGCGACGACGCCACACTCACGCTTTTGGGGGGTCGGGTTACCGGATTACCGTATCAACAGCGTCTCGACCTAACGTGCGGTGATATGCTGGATCCTTGGATCAACAGCGGCTTAATCTTCTCTCTTTACGGAAGCTGGATCGCTTAGCGATCAACAGACGGCTCAAATTATCTATCGAATACTTGGCTGGATTGCTGAGCAATCGACAG